>CP080482.1:5712970-5930470 GCA_020844145.1 Sarcoptes scabiei | reverse complement strand
CTCTTTTTGATGCATTGTTTTGATAGCTAAAAAAAATTTCAACACTTTTCTCCATTTTTATTGCTTCAATTAGATTTCAACAAAAAAAAAAAAAACTTTCTTTGTATCGATGATCGAAGTGATGGATTGAATTGGACTAGAAAATTATCGATAAAATATTATTACCAAAATAGTTTTACTATTATTTGATCGGAAAGAAAGAGCGAAATAGAAAAGCAAAAATCAGCAACTTTGATCGATGATCAATCTAGCGATGTTCTTATTTTTTTTCTTTTGCTCAGAAAAAGAAGATGGAAAAAAAATTCAAAGCGAAAAAATCGATCGAAAATTATCGAATTGAATCGAATCGAATATAAATCGAGATTCAATTCTAATTCCATCAAGAATGGTCGTATTCTTTCCCTTTCTTCACAATCGTCTCGAATCAAGAGTGTAATTTGTTGGCGAATTTAATTTTTCATTATCGATCTTCATCATTGAAGATCGATGAGAGAGAGAGAGAGAGAGAGACCTAGAGCTACCAAAATTTCAAACACTACCTGCTATCTAGTCTAGATTGTGATGTTGGTGTTTGATCGATCATTTTTCAGCGTTGAAAAAAAAATTTTCTCCATTCAAATCAATCAAATCGATACAAATAAAACAGATAAACAATGCCGGAAAGAGAGAGAGAGAAATCTCGATCGCGCCATCGAAGCTAATTTCTAACACCTGATGATCGATGTTCGATGTTTGTCAAGAATCTTTATCGATTCGATTCGAAGAGAAGCGGCCATTACACCACAATCGCAACCATAATTGCTCTCACCAAAAATTTTGTACAACACAGCCCAGAACGAAAAAAATCGTGGCTTTTGAATTTTCTCTCTCTCTCTCTCTCAATTCTCCTTTCTTTGTTCTCTTCCACCAACTTCTTTCCTCTTCCTCCAAAAAAAAAATCCTTTCATCACGTTCTAATCGAATTAGATCGAAAAACTTTCGAATAAGAAAATTGCCAGATAATTTTGATTGATTCTCTCTCTCTCTCTCTCTCTCTCTCTCTCTCTCTCTCTCTCTCTCTCTCTCGCTCTGGCTATTTTTTTTAGTATCAAATTGATCTTGAAATTTTTTATTCGATTGAAATCGATCAAATTTCATCTCGATCGGAGCTGTTCAGTTGCCAAATTCTTTGTTTTTTTTTTGTTTTAAATAGTTTCTTAATTTTAAATAGTTTTGGATTGGAATTTGATTGTTTCCAGATCTTCTCTTAAGATCTAGATTAGTGTTAAATCTCTCTCTCTCTCTCTCCCTCTCTTTTTTGTCTATCAACAATCGATTCGAATGATGAAGATGGATGAATTTTTTTGTTTTCTCAAAAAAAATTTTTTCCTATATTCAAAAATCTTTTTTTTTTTTTTTGTTTTTTGGAAGAATTCACAAACGCTTGAAACGCAAATCATTTTTTAAATAAGTTTATTTAATAACACTGAATAGGTTAACTGTGAATCTATCGCAGTGATTAAATTTCCCATTAATTCAATCTATTCTAAGATAATTAGATTGTAATGGTAAGAAGAAGAATAACTGTGAAGAAACGAAGAGGAAATCCTTTCAAAAAAAAAAAAATTTGATCGAATTTCAAATTTGTTATAGAATTTTTTCCTCCACCTTCTTCTTTCTTCTTCTTCTCCATCGATCAAACTTATCCATATTGTACACACAAGTTTGGATGCAAAAAAAAAAATAACAATCGAATCTTACTCTCTTAGAAAGAGAGAGAGAGAGAGAGATTCTCTGAATGGATCTGTCTTCTCGAAACTAACTTCTTCATCGATACTTTTCTTACTTTGGAGATTCATTTCATTTTTTTTTTACTATTTATTAAGTTTTTTGTTGTTGTTGTTGTTATTGCTCTGGTCGATGTTTAACTTGAAGAAAATAATCGTGACTTTCTGATCTCCACACACACACACACACACACTTTTTTCTAGATTAATAACTTTTTTTTTTCTTTCTTTCTCTCTCGTATCTATTTCATTAACGAATGCGAAACGATCAATTGATTTTGTTTGCTACGAAGATGAAGAAGATGTGAATTTTCTCTCTCTCTCTCTCTCTCTCTTTCTCTCTCTTTCCCCTTGGTCTAGGTGATGAATCTAGCATCGAGCATTTTTTTTTCATTTTTATCAATTTCTCTATGCTATGATTTGATATACTCTGATATTATTATTATTATTATATTTTCATTTTCAAGAATAGAAGAGAGAGAGAGAGAGAGAGAGAGAAATGATTCACTAATAATTCACCTGGATTCATTCATCTAGTTCTAGAATCTTATTGAATTGATTAATCTCAATGCCAGAGAGAAAGAGAGAGAGAGACGGAATCATGATCTAGGTGTAGTGTAGAAGGGAATGCAAAAAAAAAAAAAATAGCAGAGAGATTCTTAGAATAGAATATTAACATTTCGATTGAATACAAATTAATGAAATGAATCGATTTGATGGAGAAGAAGAGAACACTTTGATTACAACATTGAACAAAACATTTAATCGCTAAGCTTTTTGCATCTCTCTCTCTCTCTCTCTCTCTCTCTCTCTCTCTCTCTCTCTCTCTCTCTCTCTCTCTCGAATTCGTGTTGTTGTGATTGAAAAGACTGTGAAACAAATTATTTCTTTGAACGAAAAACAAATCCCCTTGCCCAGTGACAGAGAGAGAGAGAGAGAGAGAGAGAGAGAGAGAGAGAGAGTACAATTAGTGGTGAATTAATGAAAAACTTTGAAGAAATCTTCTTTTCATTCGGCTCGATTCAATTCATTCGTATCGTTTTAGTTTCGTTTCGAATGGTGAGATATTAGTTTTCTTTCCATCGCTTCTCTTCAATCCGATATCGATGATCGATAATCGTTCAATTTTATCAGATAATCAATCTAGATCACATCACACCTAAGGATTTTGGTCGGTATTATTACGCTTGAAAAGTGTCGGTATTTTATTCAATTCATTCTCGACATTCACCGTCTATCCTTTAACTGAATTACCGAATTTCTATTCGATTCGAGATCGAGAAAGATTTCTCAAACAATCAATATGATGGTTGATGGTGATGGAATCTATCCGATTCTTATCTCACAATCTCACCAAATCGAAATAATTTAATCTAATTAATCCTAATATATTGCAACTAAGATGAATCAAAAAGGAAAAAAAAAGAAGGAAAGAAGGATCTAAAACTTTTAATCTTGAAAACTGTTGTTTAGAATGTTTTTTTTAAAGAACACTTATGAATGGCGAAATGAAACCAGAACAAAATATCGAAGAGAGATTAAAGTAATCACTAAACAGCGACCGGAATGAATTTTTTTCGATACGATTTTTCAAAAGAGAGAGAGAGAGAGAGAGAGAGATCTATATCACGATCGTTTCTTTTCAATCAATGAAAGGCGGATCATATCACATCAGATATTCGTTTTCGGATCGAATCGTAAGAATTAAATTAAATAAAAAAGCAAAAAAAAAAAAAAAAAAAACAACCAACCAACCAACCAATCGACTAGCAAGAAAAGAGAGAAATTTATCACCAGTTTAACCATAATTGAATCGAATGGAAGAAAAAAAAAAAAAAGAAATGAATTAACTGAATGAATTGGATGGAGAAAAATTCAATCGGAATAGAAACTCTATTCGCTAGTTTTTTTTAAATGTTAATCCCGAATGTTAAAAGCTATGTTTGGTGGAATTTTTTTTACTGATATCCATAAACCACCAGCGATGATTTGATTTCAATTTTTTTTCAATTCAATCTTCAATTCGAAGAGATCAAAGCGTTTGATTTGATTGATTTTTTTTTCTTTCTAGTTTCCGTTTCCGATATTCAATGGGGATTCAGTCAGATTAGATTTTAGTAAAGATCATTTTTTTCCTCTCCTCTCCTTCAATCATTCAGATTGAAACGTTTTTTTTTTCTTTTTTTTTTTTTTTTGATCCGTTTCGTTTCGTTTCGTTTCGTATATAGGTTCGAAATGAAAGGAGTACGCCGAGAACGATTTGGCGTACTCAAATTGTGGAGCGAGAACGATAACGAAGATCTAGATCTTCTTCTTCTTCTTCTTCATTCAATTGTTGTTTGATTTGTTGTTGTTGTTGTTGTTGTTGTCGTCGACGTCATTGGTTGTTGGCTAGGATGGTCGATCTTAGATATTTGCGTGTGTAGGCGTGTAAGATTGCAAATAACTGCTCTTTTTTTTCTTTCCTTCTAAAATCTAATTGCTATTCTCGTTCTAGCCCCACACATCAATTGTGGACTAGTTAGCTCTCATTTTTTTTTTAAATATATCTCCATCCAACTACTCTTTTCCACTGTACTATCCGCTGGTATGTGTGTGTGCCTTTGCGTAATCAGTTCAGCCCAGTTTCTCTCTCTCTCTCTCTCTCTCTCTCTCTCTCTCTCTCTCTCTCTCTCTCTGTCTGTCTATCTCTGCACAATGTTTGAGAATCTTGGAGCCATTCATCTTTGATCTTTTGCTCCATCTTCAACTCTTTAGAGAAAGAAACTGGAAAAGAAAAAATTTAAATCATACAAATCATCGATCTTTGTACTGTTCGACTTGTTTCCTCTTTGTAAAAAAAAAAAAAAAAAGACATGGAACTATATGAGAAGCTATTCGTTAGGAGGTTAGAAATAATTTTTTTCGATTCGATTCGATTCGATCCAATCTAGATTGTTTTTTAGAACAAAAAAAAAAAAAAAAAAAATAAAATAAAATAAAACTCTAAAATTTCAAAAGAGCTACTTTTAGCGATCTAAACCCATTTCAAATTTTTGATTACTAGCCACAAATCTTACAATTGACATCGATTTCGATCATCTGTTTGGCAAAAAAAAAAAAATTCAAACATCGATTCGATTTGAATCCATCGAAACTAATTCAGTTCGAAAATGGCTTCGAAAGTAAACGAACAATCTGGAAGTAAAAATGAACAAATTCATCTCCATCCACCATCATTCTTTTCCAACCGGCTCTCTATCTTCCATTTCTATCTCTCCCTCTCTCTCTCTCTCTCTCTATCTCTCTCCCCCCATCTATCTAATATTTGCTTTTCGTTAAGAAACAAACAAATCTATTTTAAGTTTTGTTGAAGACAGAGTGAAAGATTCCAAAAAAAAAAAACTTTTCTATCACTTTGATGCTATTGAACTGTTAATCGGTTCAATGAGTTTTTCTTTTTTATACCTTCATTTTTCCCTCCCCCACCCATCTTTTCTTTCGATGATTTTGTCGTTCACGTCCACTGTCTCGGTGATGATGATGATGATGATGTGGGAAACACAAACAAACAAACAAACAATCACCATGACATTGTGATTGGCTATTAAAAAAAAAAAAAAAAAAAACATTTTGGTCTCTTGATCATCTTCATCATCATCATCACTCTTCAAAGAATTGGAAGAGAACTTTTTTTTTCGAAAGACTCTAGAAGAAGAAGAAGAAGATCTAGGTGCTTTTGTTTCACATCGATACGATCTGTATGCGTTATGGTTGCGATGAGAATTGAATTACGATACTGAATCCTAGAGAGAGAGAGAGAGAAAGAGATAGTTCACACGTTGCATCGTTTCTCTCTCTCTCTCTCTCTCCTTGTCCATCGATTTCTAACGAATCTAGTCTAGAAGTTTTAAAAAAAACGAAAAAAAAAACCAAAAAGATCTCGATTAGTTTTGTTTGATTTGTCACTCTAGATTCTCATTTATCTTCTAGAATCGATTGATCTTCTTTTGTTTTATTCGAGAGAGAGAGAGAGAGAGAGAGAGAGAGAGAGATGTTTTCTAGATTTCTCTTAACTCTTCTTTGTGAAGAATTCCATAAAATCTATGTTTGGATGACTGATCAAATACATGGTATTGTTTCTCAATCTCCAAAGCCTTTTAAGATCGTTTCCATCATATCTAGATCATCGAACTTTTTGACCGAAGTAAAAAAAAAAAAAAAAAGGTCAATTACTTGTTCCATTCCGAAAACTTAAGAGAAAACTGAAGAGAAAACAAAAAATTAAAGCAAAGTAAATTCATAAATTATTTCTCGCAAAAAAAAAAACGAATACAACGAAAAAAAAAAAAAACAAACAAAAATTTTTTTTTATTTTTTTTTTGAGAAATTTTTTTTCTCTCTCTCTCTCTCTCTCTCTCTCTCTCTCTCTCTTCATCCATTTCGTGATTATTACGGTAACCTAACACTGTCTAAAAAAATTGGCCTCTATCATCCCTCTACGATCATCACCACTTCGATAGAGGCTAATCTATCCTATAGATTCTAATTCCATTCTCGATGCATTCGGCATTTGTTTTTTGATCTTTTTTTTTTTTTTTTTCTTCGATGAAAACCTCTTCACCACCATCATCGAGAAGACAAAAGAAATTCAAAGCGATGAAATAGTTTACTTTGTTTTCTTTTCTCACTCTCTCTCTCTCTCTCTCTTTCCTTCCTTCTTTGTGTACACCACTGGTCATCAATAATCATAAAAAATTATTCGAAAGTAATTGAGAGATAAGACATCAATCTAGATTCTTCTTCTTCTTTTCGTATGATGATGATGATGATGATGAACTAGATTTTACTGTTCCATCAATTCATTCCTAATTTAATTTAATCTATCTCTATCTGTTCTCTTTCTTATAAATAGCTTCAAACAATCAACAACATCAACATCCATCTACATTGAATCATTGAATGTTATGTTGTTGTTAGGGTTGTTGTAATTGTTGTTGTTGTCGTTATGAAGTGTTTATCTTGATTGTGTAAATAAATTTCAAAAACAAAAAAAAAAGAAATAAGAAAAAAAAAAACAATCGATTTCGATTCGATTTGAAGAACTTGGCTCGAAATCAAACAATAATCTCAAATAAGTTAGATTGGATAGGTGTGATTTTGTCCCCCCTCTTCTCTCTCTCTCTCTCTCTCTCTAAATCTTACAGTTTTTTTTTGGGACTAGTTTTCTCGATTTTCCTCCACACAAGATTCTCTCTCTCTCTCTCTCTCTCTTCTCAGCATCAACACTCATCACCCGTTCATCTTCATCATCTTCGTTTGCGATGAGATTCGAAATTTTTTTCGTACAATCTAAATCTATACAATATAGATTTAGATTATGTGAAATTATTGTTCTTAGTTGTTTGATTATCTTAGTTTGAATTTAGATTCCATCATTCATCAATCTAGAAATACTTTTTTTCTTCCATCTCTCATTTTTTTCCGCTCTATTCTTTTTGATTAAGATTGATATTTTAAAACCATTCATTTGAACGAATTCAAAATGATTTTACTTTGTTTTAAGATAAAGAAAATTAATTTTAATCAAAATTGTTCTTTATTTTCCAATCAAATTGATTGATTAGTTAATTTGTTTGTTTATTACAGCAAATTTTTTTTTTTGGAAACTCAAATCCAATATCTGTATAAGAGGAAATAAAAAACAAAACGTTTGTCAATGTTCAATAGTTTATTGCGATCGTAATCGATCAAACATCGTTCCAAAACGGTGTTTTGTTTGGTTTCGTAATGATAGGTCTCGAATAGAAACCGAATCTAGCTTGAACCAAATTCAAACTTTGTTCCAATCGAGAATTAATCTTTCCGTAACGTAATCAAAGCTGATCAGTGTTTGCTAATCAAACGAATTTCTAAGAAGAGCTAATTACTACTCCTCTCTCTCTCTCTCTCTCTCTCTCTCTCTTTGCCTTGTTTGATTAAGAATGAAATCTGAAAATTCTAGAAGAAATAATCAAAAAAAAAAAAAAAGAAGTAAGGTAATTAGATGGGATGTCATTCTTTCCAAACACCAAACATTCAACCATAGTCGCTCATTGTGGCAATCATTTGAGAGACTAATTTCTCGAAACTTAGATTCTTCGATTTAAAATTTTCATCATTGTTAAATTAGAGTTTATTTTATTTTATTTTTTCGTTGCAACATTTTGTTGAAAAATTTCAAAATGAAAAAAAAATGATTTTCAAAAAAAAAAAAAAAAAAAAGAAATCCTAACAAAATCATTACAAGATTATTATTATTATTATTATTATTATAATTTTCTTTTCTTCCACTGACAAAGATGATGCGCAATGTCAATTATCCATCCCTGTGTTTGTGTTTTTATGTACATTTTAGCATCCAAAATTTGTATCTAGATTTTTTTCTCTCTCTCTCTCTCTCTCTCTCTCTCTCTCTCTCTCTCTCTAGACAAGGAGAAAAAATAAATTAGACAAAATTAGAATTATATTTCATTGTTGCGAAGGAGAATGAAAAACGAATACGATAACATTCAAATGATAACAAGCGGAGAAGTAAAAAAAAAAAAAAAATACAAGGACTAGATTGCTGAAGAAGATGTTAGGATGTCTCTCTCTCTCTCTCTCTCTCTCTCTCTCTCTCTCTCTCTTGGCCCCATCATCATCATCATCATCCTCATCATCATCGTTAAGAGAATTCAAACATAATCCATCAATCAGTTTTAGATAATATATCTAATGAATGAATGGATGAATGAATGAACGAATAAATTTCGGTTTATTTAAACAGTTAGATTTGAAGTTGAAAATGTTTGTTACTTTTTGCTCGAGGAGATTGTGATAGAGGAGAAGAGAATCTAAAATATGGATTCGTTAGCATCGCCACCATCATCAGCCACTCTATCCCATTTCTAATCATTAATTATGAATGATTAGAATTGTTATCATCTCTCTCTCTCTCTCTCTCTTTCTCTGTCTCAATATCCTAGCGTATCAATCTATGACATCTTTCCGATGAATCTATTAAATGTATTTTTTTTTTTTGCTATTCTATCTCTTTCTCTCTCTCTCTCTCTCTTTCACTGTTCAATCTACATTATTCAAAGGTTTAGGAATTCTAGGTAATTTTAGTCCTTCTTTTTTTTTTTTCTTTTGACAAACAATCAAAATAATTGCTTGTTGCTCTTGTTACTCCACTCATCAGTGTTTGGAAATGTAATAACAATGATGATGATGATGATGATGATGATGATGATGATGATGATGATGATCTACATCATCTTCCCCATTCAAGGTGTATCTTCTTCATCATCGTTTGATCTACTTCAAATGAGTACAATTTTCGACAACCAACAAACTTCACTACCGATAATTAAAGCTTTTGTCTTTAACTAAATTTTCAATGCTTTTCTTTCAATGCTTGTTTCATTGTTGTCAAAAAAAAGAGACAATTTTTTTTTTGGTTTGCAAAAAAAAAAAAAAAAAAAAAAAAAGAAGACGTTCCCGGTTCTTTTGATTTACGACATTTTTTTCAAAATGGTTTTTTTTTTTTTGCTATGCTCAATTACATCATCGAAGAATTTTTAGTGAAAAAGAATTCAATCATTGTCATCATCATCATCATCCACATCAAATTGGTCACTTGTTTGATTGTCGCATTACGATGATGCTTATCACTTTCGAAACAATCCAAGACAGAGAGAGAGAGAGAGAGAGGGAGAAGCCACACACATCGGATTCTTTAAATCTTAAAGTGAAGCGATAAAATAAACAAAACCTAGCCAAAACAAAAATTCAAAAAAAAAAAACTCACTGATCATTCGAGAGAGAGAGAGAGAGAGAGAGAGAGAGAGAGAGAGAGAGAGAGAGAGAGAGAGAGAGAGAGAGAGAGAGAGAGCGTAATGAATGAATCCAGGTGTAGGGGGGAAGAGGGAAAGAGGGAAGAGATGGGCGAATTTTATGATTGATAATCGTTGACAACCAAAAAAAAAAAAAACTGTATCCTTTCTTTCTTTTTTTTTTTGTCGTTTTTGTTTTCGTCTCTCCTTCTCTTCCATCCCTTCTCTTGTTTTTGTTTAATGTTTCTGGACTAAATTTATTATTATTATTTTTTCTTTTTTTTTGAAAAAAAAAAAAAATCAAAATTCTTCACTAATCGCTCTTTTGATTCGATTTGATCTTTCTTGTTTGGAATTGTAAAATAATTGTCTTTCTTTTAAGGAGTTTTTTTTTTTTGATTTTGTTCTCTAATTTTTCTTCTCTCCTTTTTTTTCCTTATTACAAGTCATTTTTTGGTCGAACTTATAATAATCTTTCGGCGCTGGGCGAATGCAAAAACAATGGCGAATGTGTCATCAACAAAAAGAATCGTACTTCATGCAAAAGCTGTCGGCTTAAGAAATGTTTGATGGTTGGAATGTCGAAAAGCGGTAAGTGGTCTTTGTTTGTGCTCGATGCTTTTGTTCTTTCTCTTCACCAAAATTCAAATCAAAGAATATTCAAACGTAAAAAACAAAGAAACAAAAAAAATAACCCAAAAAAAAAAGATTAAAGATTCCTTTAAGAGATTGCTATTTTTATTTTTTTTTTTGATATTATTTCAATATTTCTCTATTTATTGAATGAAATCAATCCAGAATATTTCACAATCAAATCGATAGCAAAGAAAGAGAGACAGATAGGAAGAGAGGAATCACGAAATCTACATCGATCAAATAGATCAATCTATCTATTATTTTCAAAAGCCGAGACCGAGAGAAAGAGAGAGAGAGAGAGAGAGAGAGAGAGAGAGAGAGAGAGAGAGAGAGAGAGAGAGAGAGAGAGAGAGAGAGAGAGAGAGAGAGAGAGAGAGAGAGAGAGAGAGAGAGAATATCGAAAAATTTTTGTTCGAAAAACAATCAAAATCAATTCGATACTTTCTTTTTAGTTTCTTTGCTTTCGTTATCAATATAATCTCATATCCAAAAATAATCGCCACCAATTGAAATTGCGAAAAAAAGAATAAAATAAATAAATTCAATTTGTATGATTTTGGTTTTGATTTTTTTTTCTTTTGAGAGATCAAAACAAACGTTTAACTTCGACACCATCACAATCATACACCTATTTCCTAGTTTGCTTACCTGTGATTGAATTTGATCAGATTATTCTAGCCAATCTCTCTCTCTCTCTCTCTCTCTCTCTCTCTCTCTCTCTCTTTCTGGCTCTGTAGGATATCATCTCTATTCAATCATCATCATCATCGATTGATTCTATGCTTGATTCCATAAGCTGATTAGCGTAAAGAATCTTTCCTTTCTGTCTCTGTCTGTGTGTATGTGTGTGTGTGTGTTTAGGTTAGATTTTGAATCAATTTTCATAGATCAAATTCATCTCTTCACTCTTCAATCACATCTTTTTTTGAGCGTTGATATGAATGATAATGACAACATTCATCTATGATGCTGTCAAAAAAGAATACTCATCATTTATGGAATCATCGATTGGAGAGAATCTAGCCATTTTGAAATCTAACTATTGAAATCGAATCTAATCTCTCTCTCTTTCTTTCTTTCTTTCTACCTGGGTTTTTATTGTTTGCATTATTGATTTTTCTTTCTTCACAAGTATTTTTTTCTTTCTAGATGAATTTATTCTAGAGATAAAATTAATAATTCACAAATTCGATTCATTTCTTTATCTTCACAATCTTTATTTATTGAGAACTTATGTTAATTGTTAATAATCGAATGAAATGTATTGATTTGTTTTGAAGGAGAGAAAATTCATTCAAGAAACGTGTTCAATAAACGATAGAAATTTAGATTATTATTAGATTTTCTTAATCTAATAATAATCTAAATTTCTGTTCAGATCGATTTCTAACAGCTATGCTAGTGAAACTTTTTCGCTTTTAGCTTATGGATTCGTTACGGATCAAACAAATTGAATCTACAGCAATCTGAGCAAGTTTTATTCAAAAAAAAAAAAAAAATAACCATTAAGAGATTTTTTTTTTCTATCTCAAAGCTCGACCAGATTACTGACCATCAATTTTTTTTTTTCTCTTCTATTTTATTCGTTGAGATTTTTTTTTCTTCTTCTCCATCTCGGTGATCGATGCACTGGATTGTTTTTTTTTTCTCCACCAAATCATCCAATTTTATTACATCTCTTTGTTTGATCGCTTCTCTCTCTCTCTCTCTCTCTCTCTCTCTCTTTCTCTCTGGTTTGAGAAGAAAATTTTGCACCAAAAAAAAAAACACGAGATGAGAAATAGTAATGAAATGAAAAGAAAAAAAAACCAAATAGAATTTAGTAATTTGTTTTTCTTTATCGAAATAAATTTTTTCTCTCTCGATCTCAATTCTTTCATTCTCAAACATCGTCTAGACACTAGATCGTTTTCGTCATCATTGCTGCAACAGAAACTAAGATGATCAAAAAATAATCTCATTTATTTTTTATTTTTTTTTTTCTAGTTAAATGAATCCAACTGAACCAGGTGAACTATGTTTGATTGTGAAGATGAGGAGCTAAAGAGCTTAGAATTAGAAGAGAAATCTTTCTAAATTCGATCGAATCATTTGTGAGAGCATCGAAATTGGAATGTAAATTATGATAGCATCCGACAGCTATAGAAAGAGCGAGAGAGAGAGAGAGAGAGAGAGAGAGAAAGGGAGCGATAATGAATGATTTTATCGCAAAACTTAAAGAAAGCAAGCAGACATCTTCGATTGAAGAAAAAAATGATCGAAACCTCAATCTAAGATCAATCTATTTCAATAACATTTCGATTGGATCCAGATCGAAGCGGTTGGATTAGTGGTTCAGTGAGATTCAAATTCGAGATCATAACTCTTTCGATATTGTTTCGGTTATTTTTTTTTCTGAATGAATGAAATATAGGCTATGGTTTTCTTTTTTTCTTTCTTTTGCTACAAGACCCCAAACAACATCCCTTAAGCTATCTTGAAAAGAAAAAAAAAAAAAAAAAAGAAAATCAACAAAGATGCTTTTGGATGTTTGCGAGCTGAACGAGCTGGACACGAATGTTTCGCTGCACGAATCATATTTCTTTCTCGAGATTATTTTTTTTTTTTTTGTTCTCTCCGAAATCTCAATAAAGTCATCAAAACGATGATGATGTTTCCGGTTGTGTTGGTCAAAAAAAAAAATGAAAAAAAAGAACTATCAAAATGAATCCGTCCATCACACAATGATCATAGTTATTTTTTTTTTAGTGATTATTATTATTATCGTTGTTGTTATTGACATAATATCAAACATCAAGTTTTCGTTACGATTCAAACCTCAGTCTCAATTGAGAAGAGAGAGAAAAAAAAAATGAGAAGAAGAAGAAGGAGAAAAAAATTACTTACAAAAATCTTTAGCTTTTCAAATTTTTGTTATCGAAAGAAATTTTCAATCTGGCCTCAGATCTCTTTGAAGCCCCTCCAATTTAATTTGTTAGACAACTCAATTATTGATCAATTGAGATTGTAGGATCGAAGATTTTTTTCTCTTGTTCTCATTCTATTGAATCCAAAACTATCGGAAAGAGAATCATTTTGATTATATTTTCGCTAGAGAAAAGAAGAGAAAGAGAGAGAGAAGAGAGAGAGAGAGAGAGAGAGAGAGAGAGAGAGAGAGAGAGAGAGAGAGAGAGAGAGTCCCTGTAAAGTTTCAAAACTTATGGAACTTGATAGATGATGTTCGATTGAGCTTTTCGCTTCGAAATCCATCATCGATTGAAAGAGAGTGAGAAAAAAAAATCAAAAAAAAAAAAAAATTGACCTTTTCTTCCTCTATCCACTCTCTCTATCTCTCTATCTATTTATTATAGGATTCGATTGTAGAGATAAAGATGATGCTCTATGGATACGATTTTGAGAAATTTTTTTTTTTCGCCAATTGGTGCCATACTGTTTTAGATTCGTCTCGCATATAGCGATGTAGATTTTGATTAAAAATTAACTATTTTGTTTACACTGTTACAAAAAAAAAAAAAGAACATCAAACTCGATCTCTTCGTTGTTCGTTCGAGTGGCAGATCGCTTAAAATCAATCCAATGTAGGTGGATCATTTTCGATCCAAATTTGATGCATTTAAAAAAGCAACGGTTAAAATTTCAAAGAAGATTCAAAAGTTTCTAGTAAAATCAGATTGAATTTTTAAAAAAAGCTCAAACTAATAAATAATGGCAAATAGATAGAGTCAATTTTCGCCCCCCCTCCCTCTGAATCGAAAGATTATCGAAAGGTTGAAAGTTTAGAAACTAATTAAGTAATCAGATCATTTTTTTTTTTTTTAGATAGCTCTTCTTTAGATTTCATTCGAATAGTATCAAACTAATCCGAAAAGAGAATCAGTTAGTGAAGTGATTAAATAACAATGTTACTTTGAATCATAATCTATAAATCAATCGATTTTAGCAATTCTCGATTTCGAAATCTAAATCACAATCTTTTTTTTTATATTATTATTATTATTATTCCATCAATTAGAAATCAAATCATTCGATTTAATCTAATACCTCTATCTATCTTTGCTGTTGCTGTCGTTGTTGTTGTCTGTGTTTGTGGGTGGCCATCGGATTAGCTTGATCTGATGTTCATTTCTCGACTAAATTACTAATCTAAATCTTTATGATATTAGCTTTTCATCCATTCGATTCGAATCGTTTTAGATTCTAATATCTGTCTAGATCGAAAGAGATCGAAATGTTTAAAATGATTTCGATTGATACTAATTTTGTTTTGATTTTTTTTTTTTTTTTTAGTATATCTTTCATAACATTTTTTCTTTGCGATCTTTGTTAATTCGAGATTTAGAATTATTGAATCGATTGAAACGATCGATTTAGACTAACTCGAGCTAACTCGAGCTAAGCAAGATTGGATTCGATTCAATTTCTATTAATTTTTTTCATCTCCATTCCAATTTACTTATCAATTCAAAAATCGAAAATACTTTTTTTTTTTGCTGTACGAATCTTTCGAAAAGAGCAGCATCGCGAATCGGCTACAGGAAAAAAAATCACGTTCGGAATTAAATAATTTATATCTGTTTTGGTTGCTATTCTAGTACCAAAAAAAAAAAAAAAATCGAAAAAAAAAAATTTCGAAAAGCAGATATCGAAGAGAATTAAGAGAAGTTTGGTATATCTATATTTTCAATCAATTCCAATCATTTTACTGTTTTCGTTGAGACAACTTTCAAACAATCGAAATAGAGAATCGAATTCGATTGTTTTTTTTTTTTTTTTTTTTTTTTTTTGATCTAATTGAAAGAATTTAGTTTGATTTTTTTTTCTTCGTTTTCTCTTCGTTCATCATCAAATATCATCATCATCATCATCGTTATGGGAGTGAATGTCGAAATCAAATCTTTTCAATCTCGCAATGAAAAATGTGGAAAAATAATAATAATTGTTGTGTTAATTGTGATGATAATTATTTTATGATTTTTTAAATTGAGATTAAAATCTACCAAAAAAAATTAGATAAATAAATAAATAAAAACAATTTAGTCTTCCTAGTTTTTTTTTTCTCCAAACGTATAAAGGTGGAGATCGACAATATGAAGAAACAACAACAAGAAGATTTAGAGTGGAGATTGAGATTTTTTTTGATTGATATTTGTTATCTTCTTTGTTTGTTTATTGTGAAACAATAATTATATATTTTCAATTCAAAGTTCGATGTTTTTTTTTTGTTTTTGTTGGTTGATTTAATTTATTTATTTATTTATTTTTTTTGGTTAAATTTAGGTAGATAAAGATTCGTGATTAATTAGGATTGAATTTTTTTTTGCAGAGATCAATGTTTCTTTTTTTTTTTTTTTTTTTTTGAACTTCTATGATCTTCATAGTTTTTGGGTTGTGTTGTGTTTTTTTTTGGTGTTTGTTTTTTTGTTGTTTTTTTTTATTTTTTTGAAAATCTTAAAATTACCTCACCAAAATTAATAATGCATCAAGGTATAACCAAAAAAAAAAAAAAAAAACAACCAAACACAGACATAGATAATTGGACCGTAGAGATAGAATACGAGCAAATCTGTCTGATTTTTTTTTATTCGGTCCCAATCTATTCGGTAGCATAAGAGAAGAGGATAGAGATTTTGAATGGAGACAATCATCGAAAAAAAAAAACAAAAAACAAATTTTACAAACCAAAAAAAAAAAAACTAAAAACAATCGAGACACACCTTAGAGAGAGAGAGAGAGAGAGAGAGAGAGAGAGAGAGAGAGAGAGAGAGAGAGAGAGAGAGAGAGAGAGAAAATGGTATTATCGAAACAATACAAACAAAAAAATTTGTCTCCAATTATGATTGACACATAGAGAGAAACAAAGCGAGAATATTTTTGTGACAAAAAAAAAATGAAAATATGAAAATATTCCTAATGAATTTTTTTTTTTTTTTTGCATAATTAAATCTCAAACAATCTTCATCGCTTCGAACCTAAGATCAAACCTAACCCTCTATTTGTATTTAGCTAGGAGAAAAAAAAAATTTCATCAAATCGGTTCTGTTTCTTGTTCTTTTTTTCTTTCTTTTTTGCTTTGTTTTGATCTCTTTGTTTGTCTAAGATTTTTTTTTCTCGTCAATTTTCTTGGGCTTTTTATTTTATTTTTTTTTTTTTTTGCTAATCATTTTGCGATTGTGCATTTTTTTTTCATCTCTCTTTTGGCTTTCAAACTCTGAGCTCAGTGCAACAAAACAACGAGAAAAGTTACGAACAATAAAATGAGATCAATAGAAAAATAATACTCGGATAGAATTAATAATAATAATAATAACACTAATTATTATTATTATTATTCTGATCGAAAACTATGTTTTTGGATAGAGAAAAAAAATCCAAATTTATTACCCTAATCATTGGATTGCTACCAAAAAGCTTAGAACTTTTTTTATTTTTTTTTTAAATTTTTTTAGCTTAAACTTTTTCGTGATTCAAAGCGACAATAAATCAATCATTGATTTCGAAACCAAAGATTCTTCTCCTTCTTCTTCTTCTTCTTCTTCTTCCTGCTAATCCTTTTCTGAGGCGCTTCCTCTTTCGCGCTCAGTTTTGTGTTCGGTGTCACAATGACCACTGAAGCAATCGAGATTGGATAGATTTTTTTTTTTGGTGTTTGTCTCTCCTTCAATGAACCCAAAATTCCATATTAATCCTTTCGTTTTATTTTTTCACCATCTTATCTAATCTCACTACTGATTTGATTGTTGGAATTTTATTACACAATCCAGATTGAATGTTTGATTGAAGCTCATAAAAAAAAAATCTTTTCGATCGTTTGGAGAGATAATTAATCCATAATCTCTAGAAGAGTTTAAATTTTTTCCTTCTGTTTACTTCTGTTCTGTGTACTAATTTTAAGTGAAGATTAGAGCCCCAGAATGAAGAAAAAAAAATCCATTGTCCAAATGCGATCAGTTGGATCGATTTCTGAACAAAAAAATGTCCTAGCATCTTTGCATTGCAATCGCTTCTAGCTATCCTCGAGCTATATTTTCTTTCAAGCCTCAACCTAAACCTCGATTGTTGGTGGTCTATATCGATGTGGTGGTTTGTGTGTACACATTCCATCTTTAATCACCGACGAGAGGTTAGGGTAAAACTGTCAACACAAACTGTCACACTGGACAGTGATCGAGTGATCAAAGGTGCTCTGAACAAATCCAAATCAGATCTAGATTATCAATCATTTTGAAGTGCATTCAATTAAGTGGCAATTTGTCTTTGGCTTCCATATTATTGGATTTTAATTTTAGCATTTCGCATCTTCCAAATCTCAATGTTTTGCTTTGATTTGTTTGCTCTGTTTATTAATTCCATTGAATTTATTTTTCCCCGAAGCTATTTGAATTTTGTTTTTTTTTCTACTTGAAAAAATCATATCCTGCTGGTTCTCTCTTTATCTCGCTTCTGTGTGTTTGCATCCGAACTAAATAGCTGATAATTGTGTGCTAAATATCGAGACTTCTTTCGATGCTTTGTAATCATTCACTAATCGAATGAGTTTGAGTTGTTCGTGAGCGAACCGATCAAATAGTCTAGAATTTAATTCAATTTCGAGAATTTTTAAAACAGTTTTGATAAGATTTTTACACAAGAGAAGCATAGAATCCTAATCGCTCCAAGATCGATCGAATTCGAATCTTCTTCGTTGTGCTTCAATCTCTTCACTTTAATCTGTTTGACTGTTTTAGGCTAAATTCAATCAAACAATGTTGAAGCGATTTTTTTTTCTCGAACTAGATCAAAACAACAACGAGAGACAGAAAGGGCAAGATTTTGAATTGAAAATTTATGATTCCATTCTTCACTTGATGAGATTTGATAATTTATTGCTTCAAAAATTTGTTCCAAATTTTGTTGTTTGTTTTGTTCTCTATTGATCGATTAGTTTTGAAAACAAATAGAAATCTAAACTTAATTTTCACTGCTAAAGTAAAAAATCTTATTACTTTAAGATGGATTTGTGAATAAATTTGAGCAAATCAAATTTGAATACAAAATCGTGTTCAGAAAAAAAATGCCAATTGAATTGTTGAGAAAGGAAACTAAAACCCAAAAAATTAAGCCTGATTCCCTCCCTCAGTATCATAAATCCTTTCGATGAAGTTTCGCTATTTCGAAGTGAAAACAAACAAACAGTGAAGATTCTTTAGCTTCAATTTGTGTGATAGCTTTGATCGAATTCAATAATTTTGAATCGAATATCTGAGGATTTAGCTATTAATAATAATAATAATTCAATTTTGTAAAATTTTCGAACTCTTTTTGATCTAGGTTCTGGAACTTTTGTTTCCTGCGATCCAAAGAAAATCGATCATGAATCTTCTCGCTTTATCAATATGATAGCTTCTTGCAATCATTCGACAATAAAATTAGATTCCTAAATTTATTTCTATCATTGCAAACCAATTACCTGAAGGTTTGGGTGCAAAATCTTTGATTGAAGCTTCAATTCAAGGTTGAAGTTTTTCTTCTTTCTAACAGAAATTCAATTCGTCATCTCATTCCAGTTCGCTCTCTCTCTCTCTCTCTCTCAATCGAGAATCGAATCAATTTCGATGTAGATGATGTTCGATTTCGATCATAAATTAAATAATTAACAGTTATATTTTCATCGCAATATACAATGATTGCCGAAGCGAAGCAATCAAAAAATAAGCGATGTAAATCGATGAAATTCAAATCGATGAAATTGTTGATCGAATGAGCGAAAAAAATTCGATTAATTTTTTTGTTTTTCTCAAAAAAAAAAAAAAAAAAATGAAAGATGAAAAGAATAGAAAAGAGAATCATTTAGATGATTTAGAAAGATTTTACTACTACAAATTTCATGCATTCGATCCATTCGATTCTAGGTCCTAGGATCTTGATAGTTTTGCTACAATTATCAATCAAAATCCAAAATAGATTATTAAATCTAATCTTTGATTCGATTGTTTTCATTCACACATTTCATCATCGCTTCTTCGATGATCGATCGTAAATTTCAAATATAGATTTGACGTCATCAAATAATTTCGGTAACCAGTTTTTCGTTAAGGCAATCTAACATACACACACACATACACACAGATATGATTAGAATCTAATTCCGATTTAATAATGATTTGAGAGATGATCATCATCATCGACATCGACATCGACATCTTTCGATAGATGATCTTCATTCCAGAATGATTAGATTAATGATTCGATTCGATTCGATTCGATCATTATCGAATGAGACAAGAAATTAATTCTTTTTCCATCCAAAAAAAAAAAAAAAACAAATCAATATTATTTCATTCTGAATAGGAAATGAGTTTTTTTTATCTTTCTGTTTTATTTTACAATTCCAAAATGAATCGAATCAATGTGAAATTGAAGATTGAAGGGATTAGGGATTTTGTTTCGATTCGTATTGAAATTTTCTTCAAGGTTTACGTAAGAAGAGAGAGTGAGAGAGTGAGAGAGAGAGAGAGAGAGAGAGAGCAAATGTCAAAACTATTAATTGATTGTTGAACAATTTTTTGTTTTCTTATACTTTTGATTTGATTGCTTTTTTTTTCTTTTTGCAAATTTTTCTCTCTAAATATTTCCTCGATCTCTTTCTTTATCACTCTCGATCGAATCGATCGATTTGCGCCCGAGGCGTTTCCAAAATCTTATTATTATTATTCGGTTCACATTTGATTTTGTTTTTCATTGGAAAAAAAGTACCGTTTGTTTTCTCCCTTCCTTTCTGCTCTCTCTTCCTCTCTCTCTCTCTCTCGGTCTCAATTAATTTTGTTTCGTCAATCACTTGTTGAATAATTCACGTAATTCACTGCCAATATTATTCGCTTCTATTTTCTTAATTAAATTTATTGAAAATATAAATTTTTATCACATCAATCTTCTAGAATATGAGATTTAGAATTAGTTAAGTTTATTCTTTTCTTCTTTTTTTTTTTGTTAAACGAAAATTTTAGAAAAAAAAAATTCTTTGCGAAATTTTAATTAACTGTTTCGAAAACTATCAACTGAGAGAAAATGAGATTATCGAGAATTGAGATTCACTCAATATATTCTTGTTGTGAATCCATAAATCAATCAATCAATCGATTCTATCTCCTTGATGGTGTTTGGTTTTGATTCGAATTCGATTTCAATCTCAATCTTTGATTAGATTGAATTCTAAAATTACTGTTTCGATTAACGGATTCGATCGAGATTTCAAGGTCATATTCACACACACACACACACATACACATACACATAAACAAATCGTTTTGAATCGTCTTTTTTTCCTTTTTCTTCTTCTTCCTCCAAAAGTAATCTAATCATTCAAAACTTGACAATCAATCTTGAAATGTCTTCTTCTTACAAAAATTTTTTCATTCACTTTGCTTGTATTTTTATCTTCAATAGATAATTAATAATTTTCATTTCTTCTTCGTTTCTCTTTCCTTTTTCAATAGGGTCCAGATATGGCCGAAGATCAAATTGGTTCAAAATACATTGTCTCATACAAGATCAGCAAGAAATGTCGAATCGGATGGCTGAACAAGGACTCGGATCGAATTCATCGAAAAATGGTTCGATCAATGAGGAATTGAAAATTGCCGATCCAAAAGAATTTCTAGCCAAATATAAAGAAAATGAATTGCGAAACAATTCTGTTGTGAATAATCTCAATGAATTGACGGCAGCAACCGCAGCTGTCAATCACTCTCATCCGCATCGTATCTCGCCCCGGTTGGCTCAATCACCATCGGCAAATTCAGATGGTTCATTAGGTCGATCCGTTTCATCGCCATTTCATCCAAGTTTATTTGATTCTGCCAAAATGAGTCATTCCTTCACAAATGCCTATCTACCAGCGGCGGCTGCAGCAGCTGCCGTCGCAGTCAATCAACAAGCTGCAGCCGCAGCAGCGTTCAATTCAAACGAGTTCCAAAAAGAATTCAACAATCTCGCCAATCGATTCAATTCGGCATCGATACCTTTGGCGCCCATATCTCCGTTATCGCCGCTGAACGCTGCCGTCAATAGATTATTCTTACAGAATACAATGTTCAATAAACGATTGTCTGAGATCCAAAAGCTTCAAAGCGAACAATTATTACTTAATCATGCAAGTAGATTATTAAGTCCAGCATTGAATTCGAATGTTTTCCGACAGCCATCCAGTAAAGATTTAATCGAGAATATGACTAACGGAATTAAAGAATTTTACGGCGATACACCCGAACAAGAGAGGCCAATCGATCTCTCAGTGAAAAGGTTAACAGAATTCAAAGAGCTGACGTTGGCGGCAGTCGAGCTAGCGAAATGTTCGAAAAATGTTCCCGGAGATCGTGATTCTGGATTCTCTCCATCTAGCAACGAAGACAATCACAATACATCACCATTAGATTTGACTTCAAACAATAGCTCCTTGTCTACGAATAGAAATCTTAAGCGGCCTTGTCTTGTTTCATCTCGAAACGCTGACGATCGTCTCAAATCATCATCATCATCAACATCATTACCATCATCACTTTCGTCCTCATTCAAATCGAACAAAATCAATAGTATTATTAATAAATTTCAAAATAATAAGAATAATAAATTAAAAAATGTCTTCAATAAATCTCTGAACGAATCATCGATATCGATGGATGAAGATGATGTTGTCTTTGAAGATGATGAGATCGACGACGACGACGATGATGTTGTCGATGATGTCGATGTTGATGTCGATGTCGATGTCGAAGTTGATGTCGATGTTGATGAAGAAGTCGATGATGATGAAGATGATGATCATGATGTTGATGATCGTGATGATGAAGGTGGAGATGGAGATGATGAAACATCCGATATTGAATTGACCAATCGAAATCTAGCAAATAAATCGAGTTCCAAATCAAAATCAGATCTATTAGATGTTTCATCACATCATCATCAGCTAACAAGCCAAAAAGTGAATGGTTGATATTCTAATTAATTCTCTCCTCTATCTCAACGTTCAATGCAATCAATCGAACAATTGAAGATGTTATCGAAAATCGGTCATCTTTCGATTTGATTCAACTCTGCATAGGATTTTCTATCGACTCTCGCTCTTGTCAATTACGATCTAGGTCTATCAATCTGTCTTTAATTTCGATTCTAATCATTCCGATCATTTGTTCGCAATTTATTTTTTTCATTTTTGCAAAATTACCTCCCCCTGTTCCAATTTGATTCAATTCAAAGAACAAGAACAACAACAATTGTTTCAATATATTTCCAGAAATAAACCGGACTAGGCCGAAATCTTAGCTTCGATCTTGGAGAATCGATCAGATCAAACGATCATCGCATCGAGGATTCAAATTCAGTTCAAATTGATTGATTTTAATCGAAATGATTTCATCATTCTCTATCATCTTCAATTTCATCATCGAATTCTTATTATTATTTCAATCTCACTCACTCTCTCTCTCTCTCTCTCTCTCTCTCTCTCTCTCTCTCTCTCGCTCGCTTATGATGTGCTTCTTACTTAATTAATTGTGTTTTATCATTGATATTTTTAATTGATTTTTTGATTTTCTATTTCTCTTGCTCTATCTTTCTGAATATTTGTTCCACAACATAATGTATTTGGCACCTGTTTGGTTTCATTAGATTTGAATTAAAATTTCTCGATTCGAATTTCTCTCTCTCTCTCTCTCTCTCTCTCTAAGTTAGCAATTGAACTAAGCAATCTTTTTTTTCCTATTTTACGAAATATTCCTTGCACTTCGAAATGTTTCTATCTATAAATCTTCTCTAGAATCTAACAAATTGTCTGTTTCTCTTTATGAACGAATAAATTGATTATAAAAACTTGGAGAAAGAAAAACTGATACTTTCATTGCATTTGAAATTGTATTTTTTTTTTTTTTGTAATTTTCTAATTCATTCTTGTATTTTTGATAGCCATCAGTTTTCTTTTCGAGATCGAAAAAAAACGAAAATAATTTGAATAAACTATAAATAGTTTTTCGCATAATAATTGTCGGTTTTGTTCTTTTCTCTCTTTTGCTATTTGTTCCGATTGGAACGATTCGCTAATTAAATGCACCTAAAATGGGATTTTTTAAATTTAATTTGTGAAACTTTTAGCGCCATCTCTGATCGAAACTACAAATATTGAATGTTTTTGTTTTTTGTTTGACAAATCGCAATTTGTTTAGAAATTTTTGAAATTTACAAAATTTTTCATTTCGATGGATTCGAACTCTTTGAAACAATTGTTTCCAGATCAATGTTCCAATTTAGCATTAAAATTTTTCGATTGTTTTGATTCGAATTTCATTCAAGAAGCTCATAGGCTAGCGACAAGTCTAAGCGATGTTGGAATCAGATTCAATCCCTCGGAAGAATTCGATCAAAACATCAGGTTTGTATCATTGAAGATTGAATTCGATCACTAATTACAACGTTTTCTGATCTTTTTAAAGCGATGACATTGCGAAACAATATCAAAACCTCCTCTATCGATTGGCTAATACCGAAACTAACGACGAATTGATACGAATACAAAACGATAGCAAAGAAATAGATGAGTTCATTAAATCATTAGAACGATTGCTAAATCAAGCGGAAAGTTTCAATCTGGACCAAGAAAAATTCAATTCGAAACGAGATAATATCACGAAAATGAATCAAGAAATGAAAAATCTTGATCGATTAAAAACAGAAGAGATGGTTAAAAATGATTGTCTCGAGAAGAATTCCTATCTAGCTGAGAAGAAACAGAATGAAACCTTAAGAAAAGAAATCGAAAGCTTAGAAAACGATTTGCAAGGATTCATCGAAATTGATCCATTAAGTGAGGAGAAATTGGATGAACAAATTCGTTTCTTGGAGCTAAAATATCGTCAATTCTATTCACAAGATGTTCTCTGATTGAAGGAAAGCGCGCCAAAATCGTGTCGTCCTATCTACTAGTACGTTCGACAGATGGTATTCGGAACGTTTAGAATTGGAATTTTTCTTAATTCAAATGAGACAAAAAAGACCGGAAGAGGAAGATCGATTTTCTTAAACAATTCCATTGATTCAATTCATCTTGGATCATTTGATCCAGTTTGAATGAAATTGTAATTAATTCTCTAGCCTCAATTCGTTCATTGTTTCAATCAATAAAGTTACTTATTTGAATCATACGAATTTGTTGAATCTAAATGCGATCGCAAACTTCGCTATAATTTCTCTCTATTCTTCGAAATAAAAAACTCCAATAGAATCTCAATCAGATTTCATACAGATCTGTTGTTACAA
Organism: Sarcoptes scabiei; assembly: GCA_020844145.1. Lineage (NCBI taxonomy): Eukaryota > Metazoa > Arthropoda > Arachnida > Sarcoptiformes > Sarcoptidae > Sarcoptes > Sarcoptes scabiei. Next base: position 5,905,950 of record CP080482.1, on the reverse strand, counting down.
TTAGCTCAGCTCAGTTTATTGTTCAAATAAACCGCCTCACATTGTATCCTTTGTGCTAGATCTGCAATAATATTTTTCTTTGATTTCTTTCTATTGATTAATACCTTTTGGATGTTTGGTGTTGTTAGATTTTCTTTTGATTATTATTATTATTATTATTTTTATTTTTATTTATTTTTTCAAAATTATTGTTTGTTTTTTTTTTCGCTCGTTCACAATTGACCCGATTTCTTCTCTACAAACTATTCATTCAATTATTTCGTTTCATTCATTGCTGCTTGATTTGATCGCTTCGAATGCGATAATTTTGCTTTGTATTAATTTCATCGACTGCAGATTTATTCTTTTTTGATTAGATTTACTGACAAATTTTATTGCTCAAACCTTGAACTAGTCCTGTGCTGATTCCTTTGTTCTCATCCATCTTCATAGCCTAGTGAAAAGAAAATCCAAACAAGAAATAAGTTAAGATAAGAGAGAGAGAGAGAGAGAGAGAGAGATAGTAAAGGGTTTAAGGAGAGTTGAACATTAGAAGTTTTTTGCCAATAATTCCATCCAATCTAATACGATTTGGAGATATCAGACTAGTTGTTCTTTTTTTCGTATTGGAACAGAATGGACAGAAAAAATACACTAGCACTTAACAAACAATCTCTTTCTTGATCATTCAAGATTATTCTAAACTTTAGAATCTACTTGTTGATTTATTGCAATTTTTGATGATCTAGTGTTATCGAAACCTATCACAAAACATTCGATTCATTCTCTTATTGTTAATTTTTCTTCAAGCCAATTTCGGTAGCAAACAGCAATAGCTTCGATCCGATTATTTTTGTTTGATCTAGAAAAAAAAAGGGAGAAAAATTTAGAATCCAAAAGCAATGCATAGCTTAAAACATAGCAACGAATAACTTTTTCGATCGATAATTAAATCGCTTGAGGCTAAATAACTTCGTTCGATGGTTCCCATTCAAGATTCTCTTCGAATCAATTATCACTGAATTCAATGGATTTTGATTTTGATATCGAAAAGAAACAAAAAAAAAAAAAAACAGAACAAAACTACGTAGGTGTGTCGATTCGATAGAAAGTTCGAATGGAAATGAAAATTTGATTCTTTTCGATCGAAACCAAGAAAATATCTATTAGATATCGATATTGGTGAAGATACGAAAATTGATTTCGTTTTTTATATTGCTCTTCGACGAACGATCAAAAAAAAAAAAAAAAAAGAGGTTTGGTTGCCGAATCAAATAAGTACATCGAAGATCTCAAAGGAAAAAAAAAACTGGATGAAATCACTGTTTTTAATCTCTTCGAAAAAAAAAATACCTTTCAGATCAACCTTTTCTTGCCTCTGTGGAGCAAAAGAAGAAAAAAAAAAAAAAGAAAAAAATTCGTCGTAGACATTCTAGGCATTCAGATTCCAAACTGATCAATTGATGGAGAACCGGTTTTTTTTATACCCATACCTAAATTCTTTCTTCTCGCAATCTCTTCGATATTTTCCGTTCTATTAGATTGAATTTTTTTTTCGCCGATCAAAATTCTTCTCCATCAACATCTCTCTCTCTCTCTCTCTCTCTCTCTCTCTCTCTATGCAACGAAAACTTCACAATCGTTTTGCCAGTCGTTACGGCTTCCAATAGATTCAATCAAAATATTGGATGAGAAAAATTTAACAATAATAATAGCTATAATAATGATAATCATCATAGATTTGAAGATGAAAAAGATTAGTAGGAAGAAGAAGAAGAAGAAGAAGAAGAAAAAAAAATTTCCGTTTTCATTTGGAAATCTTTTTTTTTTTTTTTTTTTTTAATATTTCTTTCAAACTTTAAAATCAATAAATTCGATGATTTTCAATTTTCGTATTTTTTTTTTTTTTTTTTTTTTGATTATTATCTCTTCTTCTTCTTCTTCTTCTAGTCAATGCTAGTCTAGTTACGCTAGTCGATATGCTAGGTTTCGGACAGATAGAGAGATTAGTTTGGAGATTAGTTTGCTCATTCTGAATATGGTTCAGTGTGGTATGATGAATGATCATCGAGAAGAGAATCCAATTTTATTGCCTTTTAAAAAGAGCTAATCTAAGAGAAGCTAATCTAAAAACATTTAAAAGAAAAGGAATAAAAAAAACATTGACAATAAATTCAGTTTTGGTGATTGATCATCTAACCAACAACAACGATGCCGATGATGATAATCTATTACATGAATCCATTACATTAAAGACTGTTTTTTTTTTTTTTTTGACGATTAGACTACCGAATAGGCAACTCGAAAGCTTATTAGAGTCTAAGGTCTAGTCTTGGACGGTATGGTAAGAAGATCCATTTAGAGGTTTCTCTTTTTTTTTTGATGGTAGAATTTCATTCTCTTCCTTGTTGTTGTTGGTTTCAGTGACATTTTCAAACAATCAGACTTGTTATAATCGCAAGGATCGGGGGGGGGGGAAAAGTGTTGTTGTAGACGAATCGTAATCAGGTATATGGACATAAGGAGCATAGCAACAGGTAGAGAATTGCACTGGAGACAGGTTGCTGATATTTTGTTCTCTTTGTCCGATTTTTATTATGAATTCTTTCTCCAATGACCCTACCTGATGAGCTCTCTCTCTCTCTCGCCTCTTGGATGGAAAAAATCCTCTAAGATCGAGTCGAAGTTGATTCTCTTAGAGCTCTAAGAGAGAAAGGTTTTGTTCATTGATTAGTTAGCCACCAGCTCAAAATTGGTAGATAATCAACAAATATTCGCTATCGATAGTGGTGCACTTGCTTCAAGCTAAAGGCTCAAATTTTCTTAATCGAGGTGATGGTGGTGGTGGTGGTGTTGTTGTTGTTCGAAGATCTACAACATCAACGCACACACACACACACACACACACACACACATACAGGTAAAATCAAATGAAAAAAAAAACTTGATCTCTCTTCTTTCCACGTTATGAGAGAGAGAGAGAGAGAGAGGAAATTCTTTCCTATTACTGAATGATGATTCAGATGATAGTAATAATAATAATAATAATAATAATAATTGTGGATTGGAATGAAATAAAAAAAATGAAAAAATCTCTCTCTCTCTCTCTCTCTTATGATTTACCTTGTTGAAGACATAGAGAGACGAAGATGTCGATTGTCGATGATGATGATGATGATCACAAGGCAAAATTCGAAATGGTGAATGATCTCTCTCTCTTTCTCTTGTTTAGCTTTTAATTTATCATTATCATAGAGATTGATGAAGATTTTTCGATACACTCTAGCCACTGATTTTCAAGAGGCTCAATGAGATGCTGTTGAGAGGACATTGGTCTTCGCTCTCTCTCTCTCTCTCTCTCTCTCTCTCTCTCCCGTTCTCGTTCTTGTTCTCTGGAAGAGACAAAGAAGAATAAGAAGAAGGAGAAGAAGAAAAAGATTGAAATAAGAAAGTTTGGAGAAAAATTTTTGTTTTTTTTTTTTCTTCTTCTTCTTCTTCCTCTATTCTTCACTTACGTTTACGAATTCATTTCGTTCGGTTCTCGATTTGGTATCAACTCGTTCATATTTCTCTCTAGCATTGTCTCTCTCTCTCTCTCTCTCTGTCTGTGAGTGTTCGACGGTGTGCTGTCGGTGCTGTTGTTGGTGTGTTATCTTCATTGCATTCCAAAAGATTCCCGAATTGTTTAATTTGTCTTCGATTGTTGATGTTTTTTTTTTTTGTTTGATTTTTTCTCGTCTAATTCTTTTCTCGTACGTGTGTGTGTGTGTATTGTTGTTGTTGTTGTTATTGTTGATGATGTTGATGTTGTTGTTATTATTATAATTATCTTCGTATTTATTTTTTTCCACAAGTTTCAGGTGTGTGTGTGTGTGTTTTGGTGCGATTCCGATGTTATGTTTTGTTTTCGAATCCATTTGATTAAAAAAATTGTTGACCATTTTTTTTTTTGTTGCTGTATCGGTGCTACTGTCATTCTCTTCTTTTTTGAATCTGCAATAAGAAATTATTATTGATTTCTATGATCAAATGAAAAAAATTTGGCTCTTCGTTTCTCATTAGATATGATGGGGAGATTTGTGAATGATTTCGCTTCGTTCAGATTTCTTTCGATTGTAATTTGATCTAATCTATCTGCTTCATTTGAATGTTGTAAATTTTTTTTTTTAATTTTTCCACCACTCTCAAATCATTTATTTGGCTAAATTTTTGTTCTAAACTTACACTAGAATTAAACGATTCTGATGAATTTGAAATCTTCGTGAAATTCGTTCAATTTTTTCAATCTGTGATGATTTAGTTTGCTCAACAATCCTGATAACGAAAGAATGATGACGTTCTTTTCGATACCGAACGATCTTATTTGATCTTTTTTTTTTTTTTTTTTTTTAAATTTTCTTGTTGGATTGCAATCAATTTCGAATCGATTGTTCAACGTCAATTACTTCATTACCGTTAATTACCGCCATTCTCTTCTCAATCGATATATCATCAGAATGTCACCAACGGTATCGGCAGCTTCGGTGGCAAATAATAGCCCCAATGATTCGGGCAAAAATGTTGCCAAAAATCCATCGATGATTGATAGAGCACCATCATCAACATCAGAGCTAGTAATGACATCGAATACAATCGTTGCATCGAAAACTAATCCAGATGATCGAAACGATCCAAGCAATGAGGATGATGCTATCGCTCAATCGAGAACACTAACACCGGCTCCAACCGAATCGTTTCAAATTGTAAGTTTTAAAAATGGGAATTTTTTTGGGCAAAAAAAAAAATTTGCTACTTTTTTTTTGCTAACGCTAAACAAAAAGCTGTAGCTGTTTTCCCCCCCTCTCTGACAACCCTTTTCGATTCGATCCTAATTGGATTTCGAATAGTGATTCTTCAATACTTCTAATTAGAAATTGTTGAGTTTTTTTTTTTAAATCTCTAGCCATTCGAAGCTAATTTCAAAGTTTAATTAGGCTTTATGAAAGCCTTTGTCGATTGATTGATTCGAAATTTATCGATTTTTGTTCGATCTCGCCAAAGATTTAAATGTGGGAGCTTCAAGGATTGATGCTTCAAGAATGATGGCATCGAAGTTTTTTTTTTCTTTTTTTGAAAAAAAAGAAAAAAAAACAACAACAAGAGTCTAAATCTTCAATCAAGACAGAAATGATTGATTCTAGCTAATATTTACCTGTCTCGCTTGCTCAACGTTCCAAGCGTTACGTAATTGATTACAAATCTAATACGGACATTGTGGATCAAATTCCATTCGCGAAGAAAGAAATAAATTCATCTCCATAAATGAAAAATTACAATGAATTCAAACCCTAGATTGAATCTTGAAAGTGACATCGTTCCAAACTTTTTCAATCCTACAACGAGAGTAGAGAGAGAGAGAGAGAGAGAGAGAGGAAAAGATTTGGATTATTAATTTCATCTTGCGAATCATCTCTGGATACGATGATACGATATGGTGTCGGTGATGATGATGATTCACCTTTAATAGCGGCTAAATAATCAATCTTCTTCTTCTTCTTTTTTTTCGGAGAAAGATTAGCTATTGTTTTTGGTTCGATAAGAAAACGCGAAAAATGAAAATCTTTTGTTTTGTTTTTTGTTTTTTTTTTTTTGCTTTTGTCTCGATGTTCGAATCAATCAATGAGAGATCTGTTGAATTCTAGTTTTTATGTTTTCCCCCCCTCCCATCCAATTCGAGACATTTTTTCTTGGGGAAAGTAATTTTGAAACAAAATTTTGTAATAAAAGCTAAATTATCATCGAAAATGGTCATCGCTTTCTCTCTCTCTCTCTCTCTCTCTCTCTCTCTCTCTCTCTCTCTCTCTCTCTCTCTCTCTCTCTCTCTCTCTCTCTCTCTCTCTCTCTCTCTCTCTCTCTCTCTCTCTCTCTCTCTCTCTCTCTCTCTCTCTCTCTCTTTCTTTCTTTCTTTCTTTCTTTCTTTTTTTCCCATTTTTAATCTCTGTTTCGGTTTCGAACAAATTTGTTAATATTTCCATATAATTTTTTTTTCTCTTGTCTTTGAAAGTTTTCATCGTTCGATTTCGATCATTTTTTCATTTTTTTCTCTCTCTCTCTCTCTCTCTCTCTTCATTGAATCTCGATGTTATTAGCATTCAGATCCAAAAACATCGACATCATCGGCAGACAAAGAGAGTAAGATTTTCAAAAACAAACGAAAAAAATTTTTTTTTTTCGAACAAAATTTTTTCGTGTTTTTTTTTTCTCGAAAATAATCTCTCGACTATTTTCTCCCGAATCATCATCATCATCACCATCATTTCAAAAATGATCAATCGCATTGACCGAATTTTTTTTTTCTCGCATCTCAACTCTTTCACTATCTTCTATCGTCGCTATTTAAAAATTCATTGCCTAGCGATGAATTGTTTTCTCCAGAAAACAAAACGTTTGTGGTCAAATTTTTTTTTTGAATTTCATCTAAATGATGACGATGAAGATGGTGATGGTGATGGATATTGATTTTGCCGATATTATTTTTTTTTTCATTTCTTAAACTTTGCTTGAATGCTTTGTAGGAAAAACAGAAACCCAATTTCATTTTTGGAACGAAAAATCCTTTCTTCGTTCGTTTTCTTCTTTCTCTCTCTCTCTCTCTCTAGAAATATTCAGACACACATTTATCAACACATTCACTCTGATTGATTCTTGTTGTCGTGATGTTGGAAAAAAAAAAATTCATTCAATCCATTTGAGCGGAACAAAACCTAACCGCCGCTAACAACAACAGCGAACTAAATCAACAAAAGTGAATTTTTTTTTTTTTTTCATTTCCACATTCCAATCAAACCTCACTTGATTACCTTACTTCATTAATGAAACAAAGCGAGAGAGAGAGAGGGGGGAGAAAGTTTTGAAAGCTAAGTATAGAAGAGATACAATCTAGATGATTGAAAGTGAAAGAGTTGGATTGAAATTTTATCCACTGCTTTTCGTTTTCACCACCGATTTCGAAAGTTACCGGATTCGTTTTGGTCGGTTATTATTAGTGACACATTACTAATTTAGCTTTCTAGTCTCTTGACTGAGCTCTATCTGAAGAGCTTTAGGTATGAAAAATTAAAAAAAAAGCGATCCAAAAGGAAATACGAAATCGATCCGAGAGACAAGACAAAGATCTAAAGAGGAGAGGGAGGAGGGAAAAAAATTCATTAGCTTTCGAAATTGTTTTTGCTTTTGGACAAATTTTTTTTTGCTATTTTTCCGAGCTCTGGTTGAAAGATAGAAAAAGATAGACTTGAAATTTTGTTTTTTTTCCCGCCATAAATCGAATCGAATTGGCGGTACCGAAAATAACTTCCCTCAATGTTTTTCTTCCCGGCTAATTTATTTTCCCTTTTTTTTCAAGAGGATTTCGCTTTCGATGGAGAAGACCGTATAAGATAATGGAGAGGATAGTGATTGGAAACGTTTCTTTACCAAAGTCTTTCGGTATCGAATCAAATCTTGGAGAGAAATTTTACCGCAAAAAAAATATTATTTTTCCTTTCCGAGATTCGGTTCCACTCCTCTTTCGCTCCATTCTCTCTCTGTCTCTCTCTCTCTCTCTCTGTCTATCTTCGGGAGAAAATAGAGAAATTATTCAAATTTCTCCCAAATGGAATGTGTCGTATTCGCGGAAATTTTTTTTCCCATTTTCTCGTTTCTTCGAGCTAAATTTATTCAAATATTTTCTCTTAATTTCTTCTATCGAAGAGAGAGAGAGAGAGAGAGAGAAGATGGGGTAAAAATATCGCGAAAAAATTTTTTTTTCTCTCGTTGTTTAACAATTATTGACATTTGATGGAATGCTGTGAAGAGATAAACGAATCGAACAAACAAGAAAATACGAAAAAAAAAATTGACAGAACAACATACAACGAAAAGATTTGTTTCCCGTCACCCCATTTCTTTTTTTCCCGTTCCATTCTTCTCGATTGATTCCGCTGTTTTCTCGTTCTGCTCGATGCTTAGACATTTGATTGATTTGAATATTGTTGTTTCACTTCTCTTGGCTAGGTGTGTTTCGATTGCGATCCGATCTAACAAAATTAGCTATCTATCCAAAATTGTGTTTGTTATCATAGCAGAGAGAGAGAGAGAGAGAGAGAGAGAGAGAGAGAGAGAGAGAGAGCAAACAGCTTGTCAGTTTTGTGGTCAATTTTTGATGTTCCTTTTTTTTTTCTTTCGTTTTTTTTTTTTTTGTTTACAAACGTTTCGAACAAAACAATCGAATCCAATTTGTCTAATTTTTTTGGTTCCCACATATCTGTTTGATGGACATTCGGTCTCTCTCTCTCTCTCTCTCTCAATATTGACAATAGCGACATAAATCTTTCTTCCGAAATCGTTTTCGACATTCTAAACAGAAAAAATTTGATGTTTGCATTCCGATGTGGTCAGCTTCTTTATGATTATGATCTTGTGAAGAGATTTTGTTGGAAAGAGGTCAATCAAACATCGTTTCTCTTGATATGATAGATTGATTTATTAATTGATACACGTTCATCGATGGTGAATGGTCATCGCTAATTAATTGAATAGTTTCGATCTTTAACGCTTTGATTGTGTTGAGATTAGTGGAGATAAATTGATGAGAGATAGATACGTTACTGACGTTACGAGATAATTCTATGATTTTGATTCGTTTGGGTTTACGATGATTGAACGATCAAAAAAGTGTGGAACAAATCTTTAGGAAGTTTTCTCAATTTTATTCATCGACGATCGATTGATCGATCCATCACCTACCTAAGAGAAATGTCATTGCTTAGATAGATTCAATCGGTGAAATCGAATCCTTTGATCTTTTCATTCAGATGTAAATTTTGCTTCTTTTATTTTTCTGTCCCAAAAGAAAATCAAAATTCGAAGCAAAAAAAAAAAAAAAAAAAAGTTTACGATTTCTGTTTTCGCATCGAATTGCGTTGCAATTTTAATTGCATCTAAATTTAGTTCCTTCGCGAATCACCACAATCTCTTCTCGTCCAAAGCTAACTAAATTAAGCAATCAATCAATTTCAGAGTTCAGTGTTTTCTAGACAAACTTTTAATCCATTTATATAAACGCTAGGTCCGATTTTACGCGTTCTTAATTTGTATTTTTTTTTCTCAGATTTTTTTTCGATACAATTCATTTCTAGCCAATCCAATTGGAACGTTTACGATTATGCTCATAAAAAACAGCATCATAAACTGATCCAGCTTGATTGGTTTGGAACGAGATTGAGAAAAAAAAACACCATAAACATTCAAGATTATCATGGTCCATCTAAGAAAATTGAAATAAACTATAAGTTTATTTAAAATTAAATCTTCATTCTAACGAGAAACAAAATGATTTCCTCAGCATCATCGACATCAAGGGACATCTCTCGAAAATTGATAGCTTCGAGATTCAATTGCATTTGCTGTTGCATAATTGATTCATTCGGTGGAAAAAAAAAAGATGCTGATTGTGAACAAAATCAGCTCAAATAGTTGCAGACGACGAAAACAAAAAAATCATCAAAAATAGTTATAGTAAATAGGATAATTTTACGCCTTGAATGAGGTGCAAACAAAAAAAAAATCCTAATAATTTACTTTGATACACTTTTACGATACGAAAATAATCTTTAAATTATTATTGACCTTCACACAAAGATTCCCGTTTTGAATCGTTAGAGATTCCTTGTCCATTGAAAATTTCCTTTAATTGAACAATTAAGTGATTTCTTTTTTTTGAATTCTAATCTCTTCTTTGAATTGTTGTTTTGTTTTGGTTCTTGAAATAATAGATTGTTTTGTTACTTTTAGAATTTCTTTTTCTTTCTTCTTCTTCTTCCAAGTTGATAATTTCAATTTCATTCGTAATGAAGAGGTACTAATTAAAGTTTCATAACGAAAGGAACAATAGGAAAAAAAAAACACAATAATCAGTCAATCTCTGTTGATTTAATTAGTTTAGATCTCAAGTTTTGTCGCTAATCTAATATAAAGAGAAGAGAGATTCAGAAAGATATCGGGGGGGGGAAAGTGATCATCGAATTCACTCCGAATTAGTTTGGTAGAGAAAATAGAGACATCGACAAATTATTCCTGCAGCGTATGCTATTATCTTTTTATCTCGAGATCTCTGTTTTTCAATTAATTCCAACAAGAGAAATATAAAACGAAATAAATTAATAAACAAAAGTTGAAGAAAATTAATTTTTGCAAAATATCTTCTTGTTTCGGAATCGTTCGAGATCTCTAATTCGTTTAATTCATCAGTTTCGGTTCGGAAAAAAAAAATTGTCTCTAATCTAAGCAAAGAGAACGATATCGAAACATCGATCACATTGAGATGATCAATGATGAACGATGATGAACGATGATGATCTTGTTGATCCAATACAAACCTAACCTTGATCATAGTATTCAATTCAAATCGAATCATCTCGATTGTATCACATCATATCAATGTCTGATTATTGAATGATCAAGGTTGAAGATCATAAATGAAGAGATAGAAATCTCTTGCGTAATCGTAATTGTTTCTTTAATATTATTGTTATGGTATTATTTTCATTCTTTTTTCTCTCTCTCTCTCTCTCTCTCTCTCTCTCTCTCTCTCTCTCTCTCTCTCTCTCTCTCTCTCTCTCTCTCTGAACATCATCATCTTCATTCTCATCAGACGAAGAAGATGATAAAGAAAAAAAAAATCGTGGAACAAAATCTCATAATCATCGTCTTCATCATCTTCATCATCGATGCTATTATTATGGGAAAAATTAATAGCTAATAATCAAAAATGATGATGTGAAATAATCAGATGAATTCGAGTGAGAGAGAGAGAGAGAGAGAGGATATAATTTTCGAATATCAATTTGAATGCGGAAGGCGAATTTGATTCCCACGTTCTCATCATCATTCTCATCGAGACCGAGAGAGATCTTTGTTCTTCAATCACTCTAAAATTTGAATTCAAAGATTTTTCACTTTTGATCTTTCACATAGATCAATCGTTCTTTCTCTCCTCTCTGGTTCGATATTTTTTTTTTTTGATTGTTTGATCGTTGATTGTTTGATAATTATCAAATTGATTGCTCCATTATTTTTTTTTTTTGCGTTCGTTCTCGAGTTTAGATCGAGACGAGATAAAAAAAAAAATTGTTCGATTAGTTTTCCAAATCGATTTCCGAACAATTTTCGACAATTCGAACAACAACAATTCGATCGAAAGTTTCTTTCTCAAAACTATTCGAACAATTATCGCTTCTGGAACGTTTCAAAATGGTCACATTGGAATAAATGATTCTCAATTAAACATTGAGATTGAAACATTGAATTTGCTATTTTTTTTTTTTGCTCTATTTTCTCTTCCACTTTCTCTCTCTTGTTAAAGAAAAAAAAATTAAAAATGAACAAGTTTTCTCGATTGTTGCAAAACAATTACAAACCTTCTCTTGGCTGCATTGATAATGATTTGTTCCTAGAATTGAGATTGTAATTTTCTTTGTCGCCGGATTTTTCGATCTTTTTCTCTTTGTTTTTTTTTTGCTTCAAACTTCCGTGATTAATTAAAATTCTCTAAACAAAAAAATGTGCTATAAGATTTAGATCTAGAATAGATTAAGATTTGTCAGAAAGAGAGAGAGATTAGCGTTTTCTTTTCCCCATTTCAATAATAATTATTGAAATGAGATTCTGGCTATGTTTAGCGGTCTACCATCTGTCTCTAAAAAATTCCTCTTTCTTTTCCTCTTTAGTTATTTATTTATTTTTTTTTTTTTTTGGTTTTCTCACACAGCCACCACTATAGTTGATTGCATAGAGGGGAAAACATTTTTTTTTCTTTTTTTTTCAAAAATAGATAACTTTGTGATGATCCAACTGATGCGATTGTTTGAAATAATAAGACTAATTTTCTTTTGAAACGAAAACAATTTGTTTCTATAAAAATTAATTATTATTTACTTTAATTGTACTCCTTTTACAACCTATGGTTAATTGAAAAACATTTCTTTCTTTCTTTCTCTCTCTCTCTCCATCATTCAGAATGATCCGATTTGGTTCAATGATGACACCTTGGACACCTTTCGACCGGGAATCGTTCAAGGTTGTTCCGATTCTAATCAAATTATCATCGTACGAAGCTGTCTGACATCTGAGCAGGTAATTTGAATTTTTTTTTTATTACTCATTTGCTTTTTCATTTCGAAATCTGTCCGATGAACGATCACATCAGCAATACTTCATCGCCTATTGATGAGCTTCCCTGCATGAATTTAAAATATTTATTCCATCAGATATTCATCATTGATATTGTAGCATTTAGGATTCAATCTAATCCAAAAAAAGTCTAATTTAATCAGTTTGAATTTAATTAATTAAATAGGCCATAATTTAGTGCCAAGAAGGCGGATAGAGACTATGAATTTATGCATTGAAGTGAACCCAGTGAATGGAATCGAATGGATTTGTTTAAACAATTGTATACACTTTTTCTATTGATGTATAGAATTTGTATTTTTTTTCTCTCGATATAGAATGAAGAATTCAATGTTCAAAATTCATCGAAAAATATCCGAAAACGTTCGGATTTTTTGCAAGCTAATTCCAATAGCCAATCGAATGGAGAGAACGGTATCGATGATATGGTCAATCTTAAGTGAGTAAAACTCTTTTCACTCTTTCTCTGCTCTCTCATAATTCTCCCATATTTTTTTTCTGTTCGAGATGTTTGTTGCTAAATGCAATTAGACAACGAGAATGCAAACTTGTCTAATTTCATCAACAACAATCTCATCGATTGATTAATAGCCATCTATCTCTAGATTTTAATTACCCAAGATATTCAATTTGTTTGATTGATTCTAACACTATCCTCTCGCTCGCTCTCCCCGTCAAATGGAGAATAGGTCAACAAGGAAAGAGAAAAAGAGAGAGAGAGAGAGAGAGAGAGAGCTATTGCTTCGAATGATTCGTGATCAGAATTGAATTATGATCCAATAATTTGAATCAAATCGTAATGCAATAAAACAACAGTTTGTTTTCCAATTTTTCACTCGATAATATTCGCCTCGAAAGAAAAATGAGTGAGAGCGAAAAAAAAAAACGAGATTCAAAGCATCGGAATCGGACCGATGATTGAGGTGAATAAATTCAGCTCAGAAGGAGTTTAATTTTAGTCACGAAAACTGATTATGACGATCAAGATGAAGATGAAGATGATGATGGTGATGGTGATAAGGTTATTGATCGGATAATCAGTCGAAATCTAGCCAAACACAAACACAAACACACACCGTAGTGAGAGAAGAACGTAAAAAAAACGAGAGAAAAGTCAAATTTTTTTTTCAAAAAAGATTTTTCCGTTTCCTTTCCAAAAAAAAGAAAACCAAAAAAAAAAAAATTAAAGTACATTTTTTGGTTCCAAAAAAAAAGTTTAAAAATCCAAAACAGAACTAGAATTAAAAGTAGAATTTATTAAATAGTATACGAAAATTTCTAAGGGACCTAAGGTTCTAATTCTAACAACTAGGGTCCTCTTTTCACATTCACATCCATCTCTCTTTCGTTCTTAGATTTCGTTTGATTTCAAAAAAAAAAAAAAACAAAAAAAACTTTCTCAACAAACTTTTTCAATTATTGTGGCGAGATATTTCAATTTTCGTTCCACTTTTTTGCAAACATTTGTTTACTTCTTTCGAGATAGAAAATGATAATGATTATCATACCGATAATAATCGAATCGAATCGAATCTAAAAAAGATCATGATGATGATGATGCTGTCGATGATGATCATACAAGTAATAATAATAATAATAATCCTAATAACAATGTAGATAATCATAATCTATTATCTGTCAGAACTATTATAATAGATTAATATGATTTCTCTCTACCTTTTCTCTCTCTCTCTCTCTCTCTCTCTCTGTTTATCTAATGCTTTGGTTTCGTAAACAAAATGAATTAAATCGAAAATGAACATCGACAACAACAACATCATCATCATCATAATTGTAGAATCATAATTATCAATCATATTTTTTTTTTCACTCAGATCTTAGTATTTTTCGTTTTGTGGCAAAGGTAAATATAGAGGTTTTAAAGAGAAGAGATAGAGAGAGAGAGAGAGAGAGAGAGAGAGAGAGAGAGAGAGAGAGAGGAAGGAGGAGATGTAACGAGAGAAGAAACAATGAGCAAATTCTTCAAAGCTGATCTTACCTTTTCTCTTCCTTCCCATTCTTTTTGATTTTTTTTTGGGAAGATTTTGAGAAGAAAATTTTCCTTCCCTCTCCTCTCTCTCTCTCTCTCTTTCTCTTATCCGTTATTAAAATAAATCATCGTTTGAATCAATCAATGAATCTTCGTCCATTTTTTTTGATCTGTTGTCGGATTTGTCTTGTTGCATTTCTCTATTCTGTTCTTTTTTTTTTCTTTTTTTTACTCTCTTCCAAAATCACAATTGTACTCTATGGTTAGATTTAATTCAATGACCGGTTATACAATACCTAATACACTTTTCTTTCTATTATTCGCCATCAAATCATTCCGTTTCTTTGCTCCGTTTGATCAAACAAGAGGCAAACAAGAGGTTTAGCACCGATAAATCAATGTAGACTAATAATTCAGTTCTAGATGAAAACCTAGCATAATTAGATCGAAAAAGAAATAAAAAATGTGAAGAAAAAGAAAATAATTTTCGAACAGATAGAGGAGAGAAATAATTGATTGCAATGAAGCAAACCAAGACTGAGTAGACTGAGTATCTTTAGGTAATTGTGTTTTGGAAACCACAGAAAAACTAGCAATAGAAAACCTAGACAGAGAGAGAGAGAGAGAGAGAGAGAGAGAGAGAGATTACTTTGTTTTTTTTTATTTTAATAAATTGTAATTTCAAATGTTTCCAAAGAAAAAAAAAAAGTTTATTCTTAAATCATTGTGGAAATCTATTTTTTATTATTATCATTAGCATTTTTTTTTTTATTTTTTTTTTTTTTTTTGAAAAAAAAGGTGTTTATTGAGCTAATATATCGCGATATAATTGAACTAATTATTTTAGAGAAAAAAAAAAAATTCATTTCACTTCTCTTATTTCATTCCCTTCCTCTCTCCCTCTCTCTCTCTCTCTCTCTCTCTCTCTCTCTCTGAAAGTGATGTGCACGAATCTTCGCTATTTTGGAATCTAAAAAAACGTTATGAACGAAACAAGATCTATGTAAGTGGATTGTTTTTTTTTTTTTTTGGATTCAAATTTTTGTTGCTAATTTTTCTTCTTCTCTTTGTTTTTACGGAATCTGATAGACGTTCATCGGTGATATATTGGTCTCGATCAATCCATACAAAATGTTTGAGATCTATGGATTGAATGTGGTGAAACGTTATCAAAATCCTCTCCACCAGAATCGATCATCTCAGCCACCGTATGTTTGTTTTGTTTGGTTTTGTTTTTTTTTTTTTTTTTTTTTGTGATAATCTTGATCTGAATATTGCTATGTTTCATATTGTTCTTCTTCCGCTTAAAGACATCTCTTTCAAATCGGTAATATGGCATATAGGAAACTATTGAAAGAGAATCAAAATCAAAGCATTTTGATTTGGTATGTAATTTGGATTTTTAATCTTTTTTTTTTCAAATTAATTTGATTCTTTCTGTTTCTCTCCGCTCTTTCTGTTTCGCATCCTAGCGGACAAAGTGGATCGGGCAAAACCGAAAATATGAAACTTTTGCTACAATATTTTGCTGCAATCAATAAATCACCATCGAATATAATCACTGAACAAATTTTAGAATCAATCACATTGCTTGAATCATTCGGAAATGCTAAAACAGTACGCAACAATAATGCTAGTCGTTATTGTAAATATATCGAAATCTATTTCAATCAAAGGTTAGTTTCCTTTCAGTTTCTTTCTCTTTTTAAAGAATTTAAAATTTCAATTCTCTACTTTGAATCTTTAAAAAAAAAAAAAAACAAATAAAAGTGGTGTGATCCATGGCGCCAGAATTAATGAATATTGGCATGAAAAATCTCGTATCGTTCAGCATCCAAAAGAGGAAAGAAATTTTCATATTTTCTATGAGCTTCTAAATGGATTGAATGAGAACGAGAAAGAGAAATATGGTCTACAAAGTGTGGAGAAATATTTTTACCTCAATCAAGGTGATTCGATCGAGATCGATGGAAAAGATGATTCGGAAGATTTTCGTTTCATTGTTGGTGCGATGCAAGTGTTAGGATTCACCAATGAAGAGCAGGATATTATTTTTCGAATTCTAGCCTCGATTCTACATCTCGGTAATGTCTATTTTCATCGCAAACAATTTCGTTACGGACAGGAAGGAGTGGAGATTGGTAGCGAGACCGAGATTCAATGGGTCTCACATCTTCTTCACGTTCCAATTGATGATCTATTTCAGATGTTAACAATGAGACAGACTGAGACAAGAACTGAACGTATCTTGTTGCCATTGACCATCGATCGAGCGCTAGATATGCGAGATTCTCTATCGAAAACACTTTTTATGAGTCTTTTTGGATGGATTTTGTATCGAATCAATCATATCATCTACAAAAAAGGAATGTCGAATCGTCGCCCAAAAATCGCCGTTCTTGATATGTTCGGTTACGAGAATCTGAACGAGAATAGTTTCGAACAGCTTTGTATAAACTATGCGAACGAATTAATGTTTCAACATTACATTAAATGTAATTTCAAATTAGAACAAAATGAATATCTTCGAGAGAAAGTAGAATGGAAACCGATCGAATCGATACCGGATAATCTTCCGGTGATCAATTTGATTTCGAAAAAACCAATCGGTATTCTACCGTTGCTTGAAGATGAAAGTAATTTTCCTAAAGCTAACAATAACTCGTTTCTCGAGAAATGCCATTACAATCATGCTCTGAACGATATCTATAGCCGCGCAAGAATGAATGCCCTTGAGTTTGGTATCAAACATTTTGAAGGTCAAACATGGTATTCGGTGGAAGGATTTCTAGAGAAAAATCGTAACGTGCTGAAAGCCGATGTTCTTGATATGTTACAAACTTCTAAGCTACCTATAATGAACAAAATTTTCTATCTAGCCAAAGAGGATACTGATTTCGCGCGACAAAATCATCGACAAGGTGCTCATTCTGCAAACAATGATGGCCGATTCGTTACGATGAAACCAAGAGCATCGACAGTTTCGGCACGCTTCCAAGAATCAATCGGTAATCTTTTCGAGACAATTTTTCAAACAAATCCATGGTTCATTCGATGTCTACGGCCGAACGATAATCGTGAACCGATGAATTTTAACGACAAAATTATCTATAATCAAATCAAACAATCAGCATTAGTTGAAACGATTCTGATTCGAAAGAATGGTTTCTTGATTCGAATGAAATATGCTCAATTTGTTGCGAGATATCATTGTTTCATTAAGACTAGTCATCTTCCACGTGGAACACCATCGAAAGATATCACTAGATTGATTATAGAGAAATATTTACCGCAAGAAAATCAAACCGAATATCGTCTAGGATTCTCGAAAATCTTTCTCAAAGAATCGGCTGAAATGATTTTGGAACGAAAACGTAACGAAATCATCGTCGAGGCGGTCAGCAAAATTCAAGCTTCGTTTCGAGGCTATCAAGCTCGAAAACGATTCAAAGAAATGAAACGTGGTATTGTCAACATTCAACGTACCTATCGTGGCTACAGAGAGCGTAGAAATTTTCAAATTCTTAAACGCGGTATGATTCGTTTGCAGGCTACGTATAGGATGCGGAAACAACGGAAAGCATTTGAGATTGCTAAATCGTTGAAACAGAAACGTGAACTAGAGCGAATTGTTCGAGAGAAAGCACAAAATTTAAGTAAATCTGTATCACCGATGAAAGTGAATGGTCATCATCGTCCTCTCCATAATCAGCATCATCAAGAGCCATCGAATGATGTGTTCGATTCTGAATTGAACCATCTAATGGAACAGCTAGAGAATTGGAAATGTGTTCATCAATATGGCGATATCATCAAACAAATCAAAGCGGTGATACCATTGAAGCAACCGAATCAATTGCCAAGCGATATCGATCATCATTCCTTCGCCAAATTTGTCAATATCTATTTCCGATCGAATCAATGGGCAGCTCGAATCGATCCAATTTCGGGACCATTTTTGCAGAAAAATTCCGAAGAGCTTTGCGCGAAATCGATGGAGATTTTCAAATTGATTTTACGATTTCAAAATGAACCAAATTTAAGCGGTAAACGAGAGAAACTTATAGCCGATTTCATCGTACAGAAAGGATTGACTACACCTAGCCTTAGAGATGAGATACTTTGCCAACTTTGCAATCAAACATGGAAGAACAGTGATGAGGAGAGCTGTGATAGAGCCTGGATTCTGATGGCTCATTGTTTAAGTTCGTTCTCTCCAAGTCCATTGTTGTACAAATATCTTCTAAAATATGTTTCCGATCATGGACCGAATCCGATTCGATCGCTGCTGCAACGATTGCTGCTAACGAGTGATCATCAAGAACCATACAACAGTCGCGCATATCCGGCTTCGTTGCTTGAATGGAAAGCGATGAACAAGCATTGTGGGACATCGGTTGAGATCAATCTTGCTAATAGTGATGTGAAACAGTGCCAAATTGATTCATGGACAACCTCGGAACAGATCACTGGCGAGATTCTCAAATCGATTGGTTTCGAGAACAATCAAACCGGATGGAGTGTCGATTTCGATGATGGAACCAATCTTTTCAGTTTGAATGGTGATGATTATCTTTTCGATATGGTTGCACAAATGGAACTTTGTCCCTCGTTTCCAGCATCAAAAAATTATTTCATCGGCTGTAGTGGACAAAATTTTCGTAGTAATTCGAAAAATTTTCTCAATCCCTTTCATAATCCAGATTTAGTGAATAAGTTTCTGGTTGACGAGATAGTTAATCAGAAATTTGAGAACCAAAATCACTCGAAAATATCGAAACGATTATCGAGCTCTTTCTTGGCGAATAAATTCAGCCACAATCCTCACCGATTGCTACGATCGATGAGCGGTGATGTTTTCAATGATCGTAAATCTTCGAACACCGAACAGCTAGATGATGGATTTGGTTTGGCAAAAAGTAAACTTAATGAGAGATATTTGAAGAATTCAAATTCATTCGCAACCTTCTCACATTTGAACGAGATGGATGAGAATTTCGAAGAGAATTCCGATATCGATCTTAAACTATCGGAAAAAAGTCGTCTCAATCAACGATATATTAACAATAGCAATTCTCTAGCTAATGAAAACAATAGCAATGTTGATAATCTGAATAAAAAACTAAAAAATTTCGATGCACCATCGAAGAAAACAATGAAAGAATTGCGTAGTAATCGTAAAAATTTCTATCACCGAAAAGGTGTCCAAGATCGTAAACAATCGGATCGATTTCAACGATCGATTTCAATGCAAGAGCTTGGTCTTGCAGCAAATTCTTCTCTTAACATTAGATATTTCTCTCGAGATAAGCTAGATAAAACTGCATCGTTGACGGGCGGAAGTGATGAGAATGACTCAGATTCTTTTCAACAACCATTACATTATTCATTGATGAATTTCGATAACAATAATGAATTGAATGGAAAAAGTTTTATCGATTCGAAACCGTTACGTAAGAATCATCTTCGTGCTTCATCCGGTAACGATGGTGATGATCATCGAAACGATCACCGAAGACCGATTCCAGCTCAACGTAAATCTCCTCATATTGTTCGGCCCGATTCATCCACAGCGGCATCATCATCGTCATCGTTCGAATCGGATTCATCTTCCGGTATCAATGAAAATCACAATTCTAGTCGATCGAATAGCAATCTTAATGAGATGCATAAGCGGTATAAGAAATTCTCGCCAGCGAACACCAAATATGGACTCTCGAAAAGTCAACAATGTTTAAATAATCGTTCGATAAAAGATTCGATGAGTTCGGCTCAAGATTTTGTCTCAGCGAAAGGTTCGGCAATGTCCGATACTTCTGAGGCGCCATCGTTAGCTTCGCACATACGTAACATTGGAATACCATCGCATACATCGGAACTTGATCAATATCTTGATGATCTATTCAATCCAGTTCTCGATGCTCAGCTAGATGATGCCATGAGTGATGCGAGATCGCTCGCTCAATCGATCAAAGGAGGATATGGAGAGGTTGAGGTTTGATTTGAAAATGAACTTTTTCAGAAGAATTTCGGCATTAATTTGGATTTTTTTCTATTTGATAGTCTAAAAATTCTCAACGTATCAGTTCGAATGAAGATCAAAGCAATGTTGCACAAAATCTTTCCACAAGTCAATTGCAATTGAATTTGGCCGGTATCAATTTGAACGGTCAAATTGATCCATCAATGTTACAGCAACAAGTTCTACAGCAACAAATGTATCAAATACAACAACGAGCTTTTCTTGCTTCTTCGTTGCAACAGAATCTAGAGATTCAAAAACAATTGCTTCAACAAAATCAACAACTTCAACAATTACTTGCTCAAACAGTTAGTTCGCCACCGACACCTGCTTTGAATGGATC
The DNA here is from genome assembly GCA_020844145.1 of Sarcoptes scabiei. Classification (NCBI taxonomy): domain Eukaryota; kingdom Metazoa; phylum Arthropoda; class Arachnida; order Sarcoptiformes; family Sarcoptidae; genus Sarcoptes; species Sarcoptes scabiei. The sequence goes on along the minus strand of CP080482.1, from coordinate 5,885,406 downwards.
GGATCCATTGATGACTCGTAGCACAAGTATGTCATCGTTGGTCTATCCATTAACATCGATGTCTTCAATGTTTCCGATGCAACCGACAACGAATTCAGCGATCGATCTTACAACAATTAATCATGATCGATCGAAATCGTTATCGACCGAACCGAAGCCAAGAATCGAAGAGCAAACATCGAAATTGAATGGTGTAAATATCAAAATGTTAGTACCACCGCCGCCTCCACCACCACCACCACCTCCACCGCCACCATTATCTCCTGGAACCGATGTTTTTGGTCGAGCTAAAACAGTTCGGATAGGAAAATGGCGATGGCCACCACCATCGGATTGTTCAGCACAAAACGAATCGAATTTTATCGAATTCAAACGTAAAAAACAAATTGAAAAACAAGGTAGCAATACTAGTAACAATACTGGTAAAACTGAACGAAGTGGAAGTGAATCTTCATCGGAAAGCGTAACTAAATCATCGCTGATGATTGAAACAACCGAAAAGGTTGAGGTTAAAATAATGTCTGCGAATGATTCGAGTAGTCAAAACAAAATTCTAAAACCCTTGATGAATGGTGGACAGAAACAACAGCAACACCAAACTAAATTGGGTATCGTTGGGAAACATAGCGATACTCAAGCACCTGGAAGCATTGGTAAGCTACGAATCAGTACCGAGATGCGTGCTAAACTCGAACAATTAACCATTGATCAATCGGTACGATCAAAAAAAGATGGAAAGAAAGAACGTGGTGTGGTTCAAAGTCAAAGTATGGACGATCTAGCTAATATGCAATCGGTTAAGAAGCTAAGCGAACAACGAAAAGCATTGCTCGAACGTCAATTGATGGGTTCGTTACGAAACGGACAACCATCATTTATGGCCACAACAAGCACTCCGAATATTAAACAATCTCTTGATAATCATGAACAATCTCAATCGACAACAAAAATCTCGAACGTTCCTGATTTGCATCATCCACCACCACCACCTTCCAGCTATCAACAGCAACATCAATCATCCGATAGTGTTAGTTTGAGCTCGAACGGCTACGATCATCATCATCAGCAGCAACAACAACAGCAACAACCACAACAACAGCAACCTTCGAATGTTGGCCTTAAAGCATCGAAATATATCAAAAATATTAACAATAATAGTGGTAATCAAAATTATTTACGCAAAAGTGGCAGCCGAGAGTTTCGTGAACGTAAAGAGGAGCTTGGACCATACAATCGATTCGCTAGTACTAACTCACAGCAAGCGAACGTCTCATCGGTATCGTTGTCTCATCCACCGAATCATTCTGATCACCGACCATTCTATACACCAGAGAGATATTTCAAAGATGATTGTAATGATTCTGAAGATTGTGGAGGTCGAAATTCATCGATTTCCGGTGATCGTCTTCATCATTCTCATCATCCGTTTCATCAACGTAATCTGAACTCGAAGCAGCAACAACAACAACAACACCGACAGACTCAATCATCTCCATCATCGCAATCGTTAGAAGGGCAAAATTTGAATGGTTTCGTTACGAAACGTCTTCGAACACCACTGGCAACTGGCGATAACGAATCGATGGAGGAGGAATCTGATCGAATATCGAAACAGCAATCGAATATCGATGAGATCGGCGAGGAGAAACCGATTAAAACAAAATTATTTCTCAAAAGTGAAACAAATTTTTACGCCTACTCGAAATGTAGATTTCGTTTCAATATGCGGAAAGAGATTTTTACTCCATCGGAGACCATCGATAACTTAGTGCTTTTAGATTTGATATTTTGGCAAATAGTCAAAGATGTTTACGAGCCAAACTATATCCGGTTGAGCGATGAAGAATGTCATCAATTGCAAAAAATGCTCAAATCGGAAGGAATCCATAGCTACAATCCGAATGTTTATAGCGCGAAACCTCTTTTCAAACGAACAATCATTGAAAGAGCGAAAAATTTTCAAAACTATTTCTGTCGTCTCTACTCGGTTTATGGTGGTAAATTATGGCCAAATGTCGACTATCTTGGTGTCTCACATTCCGGCATCAATCTACTCAAACGTGAACGAGCTGGTCCTGGTGGAGCTCAATCGAATTGCAAACACGATTATCTTACTATCGTTGCGAAATTTTCGTAAGCAAACAATCTAACCTCGAATAGAAAAAAAAAATCGATTAGATTTTAATCGAATCCATTTGTTTTTTTCGTATCGATTTTTCACATATAGTTTCGATGATATACAAGAGATATTGATGCCAAACAATTGTACGATACAATTGTTTCTAAATCAATCCGATCAATGGATTACGTTGTATTCCAATAAGGTGGCACAAATTCATGATCTAATCGAACAATTCATCAACGAATATCTACAGGTTTAAAATCGTTTAAAACATTGAAAAAGATAATAATCTTTTCTCTTCTCTCTCTCATCTTCTTCAAAATCTCTAGTCGAATATCGAATATGTTTGTGCGAACAAAGATTTTCATAGTACTGAACCATCGGTTTTATCATTGAAAAAAGATAGTATAATCAAAGTGATCAAGAATAAAAATCTTCGGCTTGCGAAAGGTATGTTGATTGATTTTTGTTTTTTTTTTTTTTTTTTTTTTTGATATATTGTTCCCACTCAATTCTCTTAATGTTTGGAATTAAAAAAAAATTCAATTCAAATTCAAATAATTTGATCAGAATGTTGAAGATCAGAATGAAGGGGTTGGAAAGTAATTCTACTATCGTAGTAACTATAGCTACTCGAAACCATTGATTACGATCATCTTGATTCAATAATATAGCTAGCGAGAAAAATTTAAATTAATCTTTAATACGCTACAATTGAACCAAAGAGAATTAGAGAGAGAGAGAGAGACTGGTCCTCCAGGTTAATTAAGATGAAGAGATCGAAACGATTTAAAATCTTCCTGAATTTTTTTTTTCCTCTCTATTCTCTATTTGTTTTTTTTTTGTTTTTCATTTTAGATTTAGAAGCATTTAGATTGAAGAGCTTGTCACCGTTTTTTTTTTATTTTATTTTATTTTATTTTATTCCCTTTTTTTCTTCTTCTTCTTATTAATCGAAGAGGAAAAAAAAACAAAAGCCTTTTTTTCCCATTCTAATTTTAGATTCATCATTTAAAGATTTCTTTCCGTTTTCATTTGATTTCATATTTCGATTGAATCTCTTCTCTGCTCTAATTAACCATTTTTAATCAGAATCATAAAGCTATCTAAATAATAATAATAATAGTAAATAATAATAATAAGAAGAAACGAAATCATAACAATGGTGTGTGATGGTTGATGATTATGATACTAAAGCAACTATTAGATTTGGAAGAGAAGTTTTCTTTCATTTAGATCTACGGAAATGAATGAAATCTTAATGAAAAAAAAAAAAAAAAAATTTGAAGAAGCGAAGAGAGAGAGAGATACTAACCAGATCAGACCAGACCAGACAAGACTGACCATGGTACAGTGAAATTATTTTGAATTTTCTCAATGTACTTGTGTCAATTTCTAGGTTGTTGATTTCTTTTCTTTTTTTTACATAGCTCAAACGAAAGCGAAACCAAAGTGACCAAATTGTTTGATTAAAAAATTTAGTTCAAACTCTAAATCGTAATGAATTTTATTTAGAATCTAATCTTTTTTTTTTTTTTTTGGTTCTTTTCCATCGAAAATTTTTTACGATAATGGATTAGAAAATAACGATCGTTTCTATTTTGGATTGAATTGTATTTTCATAATTAATTTACATTAACTATTTGTTATTTCGAGAGCTATAGCAAAATGATTTCATCTGAAATCTTTCTTTCTCTCTCTCTCTCTCTCTTATCTTCAACATTCTTCTTGTTGTTAAAGTTTCACAAACCAGAATTATGTGAAGTTATCAATTTTGATTGTTTCATTTCTATCCTCAATACATTGACACATTACATTTGCATCATTTTGATACTATTCGAATTCAATCGTTAGTTTGTTATCTCTCTTTCATCATCTAAAACCATTCAACCGGAACGTTTCGATTGAAATCCATCAAAAAAAAAAAAAAAAAATCAAAGAAAAACATTGTCAGCTACAATGAACCGAACACAATCCAATTTTGATCGTTGAAGAGCGAAGACGATTGAAATTGGTATATTTTTATGAAGGTGATCGATTTCCTTTAAGGATCGATCCAATTGGTTTGAAAGTTTATTGCTTTCTATCTCTCTCTCTCTCTCTCTTTCACTCTCGTTCACAAAATGACTTCAAACAAGTTTGTCTATGTTTTTTTTTTGTTTTGTTCTTCCAAATAACTAGATCATTACCACAATCTACAATCTAAACAGGTAATCTTTAATCGACCATCACCAACAACAACAACAACAGCAGCAGTAGTATTATCTCGAGATGTTTTTGTTTCGATGACATCGAACGATAGTTTCTCGGTAATATATCGGTGTTTAAATTGTTAAGTGCTTCATCTCTAATCATAGTGTCGAGCGAGAGAGAGAGAGAGAGAGAGAGAGAGAGAGAAAAGTATATCGCTTTTGAACCAGAAACTAGAACCAAAAAAAAAACGGTCCTCTCAATAGTGAGACGAACAAGACGAATGAAATAGAGAAGAAATGCCATAGAGAAGAAGACGAAGTAAATTACCTAAAAAAAAATTTGACTTCGACAAAAAAAAAGAAAGAAAGAAAGAAAGCCATTAAATTGTAGTGTTTCATTTTTATTTCCCTCCTTTTTTTTTTTTTGATTTACTCCGATTTTGAAGAAAAAGCTGTTTTATTTAAGTTTGATTCAAATGTTGGCTCGATTCATCCATCCAAATCAAAAAAAAAAAAAAAAAAAAAAAAGAAACGACATACAAAAAACATACGCACCTAAGAGAAAAAACAACGGACAGAGAGAGAGAGAGAGAGAGAGAGAGAGAGAGAGAGAGGAAGAAGAAGAAGAAGGTTTGGAGAGATGATCGAGCAAGCTAAGCTAAGCTAAGCTAAGCTATTCGTAAAGGGAACATGCGAATTCGCGCGAATAGGAATTTGTTTCGAATGGAAACAAATTTTTTTTTTTTGATTCATTTTCTTGTCACACCATTGATTCTCGCTTCTCCCTTAACTTCTAAATTCAGCTCCACTTGTTCCATTCTATTTTCCATACTTGTTTTTTTTTGCACCAGCTAAAAAACAACACAAACGGATACTCTTTCGTTTCCTTTTCTTTGTGTATTTTTTTTTTTCGGTGTGTGACAATGTTGAGATTTCTTTTCTCTTCTCAAAAAAAAAAAAAAAAAAAACGAAAGAGAGAAGTTTGATGGAAAGAAAAAGCAAAAGAATTGTTATCGTAGTTGTTGTTGTTGTTTGAATTCGATCAAATTTTCATCGAAACTTTTTAAAATCAAGCAATAAAACTCTATTCTTTTTTTTCTGATTGGATACTATTTGAATGAGATTTTGGTCGCCGCTCAAATCTCTCCACCGATTTCTTCTTAGTTCTCTAAATTTTGTCATTTCTCTTCGAATATATTGGCGCGATCTGATTATATTTTTTATTTTTCCTCTTCATTCGCTTCCATCTTTTCATTCCGATCGCTTCGATTCGATCTTCGAATCTTTATCATTAGAAGTTCATCATTAGAAGGTGAAACATTAGATCTGTTTCGAATGTTTCTCTTCGATTGAGATTAAATTTGCTTTTGGCTTTTTGTCTTTAAATTAATCTAATATCTCTCTCCTCTTCTTCTTCTTCTTCTCGATGATCTCTTTTACCGCTTTCCGCTTGAAAAAAAGGAAGAGAAAAAGTATTCCTTAGTATCTATCGGATTTCGAAACTAAAACTTCGAGAAATAGACAGAAAGAGAGAGAGAGAGAGAGAGAGAGAAAGAGAGAAAAGGTTTTGATTACAAAGTTTTTTGATTCGATTTTTCAAATCTTTCAAACATTTATCTTCGAATCAAATCTTTTGCCGGTATAATATTTCATCATATCGACTCGAGTGAATGGAAAAATTTTCATCGATCACCTGGAAGCGTTTGTCGAAATGTTCGAAATGTCAATGCTCAACTCGAGCTCACTTTGCTTTTCTTCTTTTCTTCCTCTCTCTCTCTCTCTCTCTCTCTCTCTAGAATGAACTTACGAAATAAAACAAATTTTTCTTTCCGTTTTCTCGATTGAACTTCCGAATCTATAATATCTCGAATATTGTTTTGCTAGTTGTGTAATGTGACACTGTTCGAAACATTATCATTCATCTCGATCTTTTCGATCTGAACGATCCAATCGGATCGGAATGATTTCTTCGCTTCAATGTTTGAATGTCGTTTCGTTTGCTTCTCTTCCGCCGTTTCGAGTTCGCTCTTCAAAAGTGATTGAGTGTGTCATTGAGAGTATCATTCAAATCAAAACTTCTTCATCTTTTTTTTTTTTTTTGTTGAAATCTCTTGTCTTTGAAATCGATGCGAATCAATCAAATCTTCGACTGATCCATCAATCTGACTGATCAAATCGATGAAATCTGTAATTTTAAGATGAACTTTTTTCTGGATATCGTTTTTGATTTAATGTATCGATCATTTTTTCTAGATTCGAAAATCATCGTTTTGATTTTTGTTTTTTTTTAGAGAGATTTTTCGTTTTTTTTGTGGGATTTTTTTTTTCTTCGTATTCAAATCTAACATTCGAAATTTTTTTTTTTTTGCAACAAGGCTGGGCTTTCGGTGTTCTCGAATTCGGTGAAAGTGGTTTATTTCAGCTGTCGAATGTCGATCCTTTGACACCATCACAGCTTCAAGCATTACAACAGCAACAGAATAGTGGTAACAGATTGTTTTTCCATCAATCGAATCATCGTTATCAACAACAACAACAACAACAACAAGCTCAATCATCGAAACTTTCAATGGAGAATACTAATTCCTCATTTCATCATCAAGATTCTCCGACATCGTTCGATTCGAACGGTTCAGGACCGTTGAACAATCGAGAAAATCTTCGGCCATCGTTGTTCTCGAATCACTCTTCCGGAAACTATCCGAATGAGCTCTCATCATCTTGGATCGATAGCAGAACGGTGAGCGACAAACTTCCAAGTGTTTTTTTTTTTGTTTTAAACTATTTTCTTTCGCAAATTTCTTAACAACAATCAAAGGAGATAATAGCGACAGAAAATGGTCGCAACAATGAAACAACAGCCAACAGTGTCAGTGGTGGAGAATCGAATCACAATGCTGGAACGTTCAACGGAAACTTTTCGTTGCTACAATTTGCCTTGTTTAATTTTCGTGAAAGTCTAACAAAGTATGACACAATTGGATTAATTTGAAACGAGAAAGAAACAGCTTAATTTTATTTTTTTTCCCCAAATTATCCTAAATCTTAGATATGATTTACGGGGACATTTGAAAGAAACGAACAATTCGATACGTGGCTCAATCAAATTGATCGAAAATCTTAAAACGAAACGAAAGACAAAGAGTAAGAATGGATCGGAAGTGAACAACGATTGGACATGGAGTGAGTTTGCTAATCTGGTTAAATATTCAAAGGTAAGAAGAATTCGAAGAAATAAACAAATTCAAAGAAAAATCTAATTCATTTATTGATTTCTTGTTTTCTAATTCGATCTTCGCTTTCCTCATCGGATTTATTATGAATTTTAATCATAAAACGAAATAAAACAAAAAAAAATTGTCTGAATCAAATTTAGACACCAATACAGGCTTCATTGTTAATGCTTCAACCAGATCTGAACAAGATCGCCATCGAATGTTTCACAGGTGAGCGATCGAATTTGATTATTTTGAATAATTTTCACTTCAAATTTCGTCTCCATTCAATGCATTCGTTCATAATTAATTGCTTCACTGATCACATTTTGATCTATTTTGGTTGGATGAATCTTTCTCTTCTCGGACGCGAGAGCATTCATCACAGTAGCAGTGAAGAGGAAGAAAAAATTTCACATTGACAAAGACCAAAATTGAGAAGAAAAAAAAATTTTTCAGACGTTCTCAATCTCGAATCTGATTCGAATCGATCGAACTACACTACTAGCTCTCGGGGCTTGAAAGATTTTCTTGATCTTAGATCTTTTGTTTTGTTCAATCAAAGTAATCGAATGAATTATCTTCACTGATTAGATCTATCAAATCAATTTCATCTAGTTAATTAGTTTTTTAAAGAGAGAGGAAGAGAGAGAGGGAAAAAAAGATCACAAAACACCCTAATGACATCGTAATGTCTCTAAATTGCTCTCTTTTTATTGATCAATTCTATCGGATTCAATTCGATCTAGTTTTTCAAATTGATTTCAAATTAATTATGATTGATAATTGATGTTTTGTTTTCTTTCGATCTCTTCCCTCCCTCCCCTCATTACCCTCAATTTCATATCGTAATTGTTTCGCTACAGCAATAATGCGATACATGGGCGATGTACCGATGATCAAGAATCAAAACGAAGTGGATTGTGTCTATACCATACTTTTGGTAAGTAATCTTCTCTCTTGATGATAACATTCTTTGATTGATGAAGAAAATGGTTAACCATTTCAATTCATAGATTATTATTATTTTCAATCAACAAATCAAGATTTTTTTTTTCACAGATCCTTAATTCAGATCTTGAGATCTCATTCAATTTGATTTTCTTTTGTTTTTTTCTATCTTTCCAATCGAATGTAATAGAATTGTCATCGATACGCTCCAATACGCGATGAAGTCTATTGTCAGATTATGAAACAAACAACTAGCAATAAAAGTGCTCGACCGTAAGTTCTTTCGTGAAATTTTCGCAACGAATCAAATACCTCTTTCGTTCTAATCCATTCATTTTTTTTCAAATTTGTTTCGAATTTTAGTGATAGCTGTCAACGAGGATGGAGATTGTTCTCGATAATCACAGCTTATTTTGATTGTTCCGAAACTTTACGACCATATCTATTCAAATATCTTGAGACAGCTGCCTATGATAAACGTCGCGCTTTTCATGTCACCGCTGCTATCACATTGAAAAATCTTAAGAAAACATTCAAATACGGGGGAAGAAAAAATGTTCCAAGCATCGAAGAGATTGCTGCGATCTCGGCAGGCCGAACATCGAAACGACAGATGTATCGGTTGCCTGGCGGTACCGAAAGAATTCTAAGCACTTCGTGTACCACTGTCGTCAACGATATCATCGAAGAGATTTGTTTGATGTTGAATGTTACCAGTTCGTTGGAGATGGAAGAATTCTCACTCTATTGCATCATCGAAGAAGGTTAGTTTTACTTCGAATACAATCGCTAGTTTTCATTCTTATATTGTTTGTTTTTTGTTTCGAAATCTCGCCTCTACAGATCCTTATACAATGCCACTGAACAGAGATGAATATATTCTTGATGTCACCACCGAGCTCTTAAAGAATGGTCAACTATTCTATTTGATTTTCTGTCGATCAGTTTGGTATTATCCATTGAAACTTGATAGCCATCTTTACATCGAAGTCGTCTTCAATCAAGTTGCACCGGATTATCTCGAAGGTTTATTAATTATCATTCCGGGAGAGAATTTACCGGAAGAGAATGTCGAACAAATCTCGAGAATAGCTTCGTTGCTACATCGTGCAGCGGAAATGGAACAGATTCCAACTAAAGATGAGGTTAAATATCTTCTACCTAAACCAGTGCTAGCGTTGAGATCAATCAAACCATCACAATGGGTCGATATGGTCCGTAATAATTGGAATGATATGTCGGCTTTGTCACCGATCGAAGCGAAAGCTCAATGTTTAGACATTCTACAACGATGGCCATTGTTTGGTTCCTGTTTTTTTGCGGTCAAGGTAGCTTGTTTTTTTTTCTCTCCTCTGTTTTGGATTACTTTTAATCGTTTATAATTACTTTCATCTAATTCAAATCCGATCGAAGCGAATTCAAAACGATTTTCGGACACATTTGGATCACATTCTTGCTTTGAATAAAGATGGTGTACATTTTCTCGATATGGTCACACATGTAAGTGATGATTAAAGTGAAAACTTCTGAATGATAAAATATCTTAATTTTAATTCTTTTCAAACTGATTCTATTCAAATCAAAATTTCAAACCCGATTCATATTAAAAATGGATTCGTTACGGAATAGGAAAAAGTTTGGCGTCATCCATATTCCGAAGTGATCTCGACAAGAAAAGTTCGTTCCGAAGATGGTACACTCTATCTCGATATGAAATGTGGCAATCTGATGGTGCAGAAAATTACACGCATTCAAACCGATCAGGTATGATAGAATGATTCAATGCTTATTCTTAAATTGATTCATTGCGATTCTCTCTCTCTCTCTCTCTCTCTCTCTCTCTGTGTGTGTGTATTCGTGTCATAAAAGGCTCATGAAATCTCTCGTTTGATCACGCAATATATCGAGATCGAACAACATTTTAAAAGCGGAAGAAATTCGTCACATCAACAGCAGCAACAACGAAATTTATCTTCTACAACTAACATCAATGGTTTGAATAATGAAAACAAATCTCTTAGTGATCAATCTGCTTGAATTTGAAATGAAAAAATAAAAACTCTTCATCTGGAGTGATCAAACTATTGAAATCACAACATTTGATGATATAGTTTCGAGGCTCTTAGTTTGTAAAATATCTTTAAAAAAAGAAAAAAAATTCTTTTCATTTAAATGTTTACGTTAGAAACATAAAAAAATAAAGTGCCATAATTCTGGAATAATTTGACACACATTTGTCTTCTTCCGCTCAACAAGGGGGAGTCTTGGGCTTACCCGGGGGTCAATTAGCCCAAGTTTGAGAATTTTTGATTAGATTTCCCATCATTCATCATCGTTTTCTCACTCTCTCTCTCTCTCTTTTCCTCTCTGCTTTCTTATCCATCAATCTGGATAGCTAACCAATTTGATTGATAAGTTTCCTGGCTTTTTTTCCCCTATGTATTCATATTAATTTGCATCATTTGTTTTCAATCATTTCATTGATTGTTTTTTTTTCATCTCGTAGACTTTTTTCAGTTTCAATATTATGATCGGATTGTATTTTTTTTTTTTAATCTTTCAGATTACATTCAATAATTGAACGATTAACAAATTATTTTGTTTGTAATTTATCTTTTTTTTTTTATATATCGCATCGAATCTCTTTTGTGATGTTTTCTTTAGCTTTGTTGTAAATTGAAATCTCTTTTTTTTCACCGCTAAACCTTTTGAATCGATTTGAATTGATTGATTGAATATTTTTGTTTTTTTTTGCAGTAATAAAAACTGAATTCATTTGATTCTAAGATCAAATTTTCGATTTGCTTCCGTTCCGTGGAGTTTCTATCTTTGCATCGAAAATTCAGAATTCTTATTTAACAGAGGAGACAAAAAAAACTCATTTTATTTACAAACAATCAAATTTGATACTAAATAGAAAAAAACCAGTAAAAAATTTCAAAAAAAAAAAAAATGAAATTCAAATCTATGGCAAAAATTTAATCAGAAATTCCAAAAAAAAAAAAGTTCGTTTTTGATTCGTTTTTTGATCCAAACTAATCCCAACGTAATTTCCATCTCTTGATCGATCTCGAAGTTGAAGATGCTGATAATTTGAATTGGCACTTGTTGCAATTGTCGGATATTTCGAACTTGGAATCGAAACAAGAATCTTTTGGATCGCTTACGATCGAAATCTATTAATCTAATAGAATCGTTTGACATAGTTTTTATCGATATAGATATCGACTTCATTATCGTTCATATTAGATATTGGTGCATTTCGTTGATTCATTATGGTCAATTGTGAAGATGGCCGATGATGGTGGAGAGAATCGAGCAATTGATTACCGCTAGTAGAGAACGGAACTGATCCATTTGTTTTTGTCGATGATATTAGATGAAGATGATGATGAGAATGGTGGTTGTGTTGAGAATCATGCTGATGGTGATTGCCTTGTATCTCATTATCTGTTTGATTATTTTGATTGTTCCATTGATGATCAGAATCGTATTCGTTTTGAGATTGATACGAATTCGTTGTGCTTGAAGATAGTAGAAGACGATTACTACTTCCATTACTTCCGCTATTACTTCGAAGATCAATATGACTTTTAGAATGTCGATTATGAATCTGGGATGATTTTGGTTGGCGATTTTTTCTCGATTTCGATTTCGAACGATTTAAATTCCGTTCAGTTAATCTGTTGCCCACATTCATCGACGTTATCTCGGGATAGCTATCCAAATGAAATTGACTTTGACTTTTTGGTTGTTGAAAACCATTCGAATTGAATGGATTGAGACCACCGAACACACCGCCACCGTTTGCTGTCACAGTCGTTCCGAATGTGATCGCAGGTAAATTGTTCACCGATGGATAATGATGCATATAGCCATCGATCCAATGGCTTGTGTATGATTTCGGTTGTAGCGGAAGAGTGGAACCAATATACCGAGATACTGGATGCTTGTAGCCATTCGAGAGACGCGATCTAATCGTATCGCTATTGAATAGCTCATTGGTTTGCTGTCGAGCACTAGCGAATGGGGATGTAATTCTCGCTCTTGGAATACTTTTTGTACTATAAACCGAAACAGTCTCCCAATCATGATCGAACGATGATCTAGCTAATGGCGAGAGTGATTTGGTCGACAAACAATGAGCGTTGGTTGTCAACGTTCGTAGTGGAGAATCTTTGGCCGATGATCGATAGAAACAGCAGCTGAATATTAGCACCGCTATGATGATGAACAAACAAACCGCTGCCGAGACACCGATCACAATCTTATCGATTTCATTCAATCGTTTCAACGATGGATAAAGCGAACCGAACGATGATGATGTACTTAGTTTAGGTTGCGATGGATTCGATTGTACCGGTCCGATATGATTGTTTCTTATCGTTGATGACGATCCATTCAAAAGAGTCTTCTTGATGATCGGTTCTCTTGTGTTCATCTCACGACACTGTCCATATGGTATCGCATTCTCTCCTTCTTCATCGTAATCAACATTCGATAAGATCGTATCGTCGATATCGATCACACAGACAATCAACAATTCATTCGGTTTGATGAAACGATCCAAAACGTATTGTTTCGTTCGCGATTGAAGCGGTTCGGTGCGAAAAAATTCTTTCGAACCAAAATATCTGTATAGAATTTGATAGCCATTGGTGCTCTCTTGTCTTCCATTCAACAGTTCCCATCGAACCGTTACAGTGTTATTGTTTTGATAGCGCACATCAATCAATCTTAATGAGCCAATCACTTTTGTTGTCGTTTGTTGAGGATTTTGTTTTTTCGATTTAAAATTATCCTCTTTCGAACTCGTGTTAGTAATATGGTGCTGTTGTTGTTGCTGTTTTTTTCGATTAAAATTATTTCGATGATGATCATTCTCATCCTTACCATCAACATTACTATTATCATCACCATTAACAATCAATTCATTTCTATCAGTGATGCTATTATCTTTGATTGGAACAATATGAACAAAACTTGTTCCTGATTTGAATCCCACAGAAGATGATGATGAGAAGGAAGATTCTGAGCTAGCTTTCGAAGAATTATCTTGAAATGATGTTGTTTGATTCAAAAATGTGAAGGAATTGTTTTTCGAATCGATCACAGGTGTAATGGTACTAGATGGATTCAAATTGTTCGTTTCTGTTGTCATTATTTTCGCAATAATAGTCGCTGTTGAGGTCGATGATGTCGTAGTCGATAATGATGATGATAATGGTGATGATGGTGATGTCGTTGTTGTTGTTGGTGCTATTGTCGACGTTATTGATGATGGCGATAGTGATGATGGTGTAGAACTGATCAAATTTTTCGTGTGAAAAGATTGAATGATTGATGGTGCTTGAGAAGTGAACGATGCTGTTTGGCAAACAAAATCATCAAGATGGATGTGCGAGAATGGCTTGTTACGAAGAAACGATGGTTTTGAACAAAATTGTGGATTTCTTTCTCGGCTTGTTATCTGCAAGCTATATTCCAGTGACCATTCAGCTAGCCATCGAATTTTACAATCACATTCGAAGTGCTTACCACCAACACTCAAGCCTCGTAGCGAATGATTTAGATGTTTGAAAGTTTGAAACGATAACGTTCGTAAGGGATTACCATCCAATGCCAACAATGTTAAGAGCTCATTGGAACGAAACGCTTGCTCTGGTAGCTGCCGAATCAGATTAAATCCTAAATCTAATACCTATGAAATTTGAATGTTAGCAATGTAAGGCTCTCGAAACGAGAATAGCTATACATACTCTGAGGCCAGTCAATCGACTTAGAGCCAACAATGGAAATTCAATTAGCATATTGTTGAGCAACGATAAAGAACTGAGCGATTCGTTGAGGCCTAGAAATGTTTCCGGATGTAACGAACGGATCATGTTTCGTTCCAACGACAAAGCAGTCAAGAGATGATGTCGACGAAACATTCGAGGTTTGATATCTTCGATTTTGTTCTGAGCCAAATCCAAGAAAGCCAAATCTGTTAGATTTAATATGGCACTGGGGATTGATTTCAAATTGATTCCTTTTAGATTCAGATTTTTCAGTGAACGTTCTAGTCCACCGAAAGCATCACGATCTAATTGAAGATCATTGTTGAATGCTAACCGAAGTGTCGTAAGCCGGCCAAGATCTTCGAAAGTTCTTGGACGAATCCGGCTGATTCGATTGTTCGACAAATCGAGAGTTTGTAATGAACGAAGCCGTTTGATTGGCGAAGGAAACTCTCTAAGTCCAGTGTTTTGTAACGTAAGACTTTGAAGTTTATCCTCGAGACCAACGAATGCATCTCGATCGATTCTCTCCAAAAACGTATTAGTCAAATGTAATTGTAGAATATCAAGATCTTTGAATGCGTTACGTGGTAAAACACTCAAACCAGATGCGTTATTAATATAGAGCAAATCTATTGATAGTTTTTGAATCTTTGGAGAATTAAGAACCTCTAGAAGTTGGGTAAAATTTGCCATGGGAGAGCATTGTACCGAAAGACGGCGAACATTTGAATAGCCACAAACACAATCGGAATGTAGCGAGACATGTGATGGAGTTCTTGGCCATGGACATTGACTTTGAACTAGCAAAAGAAGATTGACTAAAATCAAGATGAATAAATAATGGTATTGATTTCGATATCGATATCGATTACGATCGCTAGATTCAAAATGATGGCGATGATGGGGATGATGTTGGGGATTGCGATTGTGATGATGATTTAGAAGATTGATTTCGATAAGCTTCATCTTTTTTTTTCTACGTTCAGATTGATCAATACATTAAGATTTGAACATCTTTCGATTCGTCTCGATTTCGATCTATTCGTTTCGTGTTTCAATAAAAGATTTCGAATGAAATCATCGGTTGTTTCATTTCACTTTTTTTTCGGTCTTCCTTTTTTTTTTATCGCCGATCGAGAAGCATCAAAATTGAAACATTAGTTCGGTAGAAAAAAAAAAATTTTTTTTTTCGATCTATGGAGAATAATTTGAAAGAATAAAATAGAGAGAGAGAGAGAAAAAAAAACAATAAAATTATAAGTTTATTTTATTTTATTTTATTTTTACGATAATAGTAATAATAAAATTTCTATGCAATTTTGAAGCTTAGCTTCCACAAAAGAGGAAAGTTATCGCCACGGACAAGAAATGATGATTGAATCGTTACGAATATTGAAGACTTTGAAACTTTTCGAATCATCGATGGATAGAGGTCTAGAAGAATGGAATCTATTTTGCTTTAATTATGAAAAAAAAAGATAAAATATTTGCACGCAATCAAAGATTTTTTTTGTTGCGTCCTCGTTTTTTTCTTCTGTCCACAAAAGAGAAGAATCGTAAAGATGGAAAGAATTATTATTATTTATTATTATTATTATTTATTAGTTATGTTTCCATATCGATCGAATATTGTGGATTTGATATGGTGTTTGCGTTTCGAATTTAGTTTTTTTTTCGCTCTCTAACTCTCACAATGTTTGCAAAATATTGGCAAAAAAAAAAAAAAATTTTTTTTGTCAAAATTCTTCAAACAAAAAAAAAACCCAACTCGAAATTCTTATCAAAAGCTTTGTGATTTGCTTCAGCATCTTACGCTCAGAGGTATAGACAAACATGAAAAAAAAAATTTGAAAATTTTTTCTCCATAAATCTATTATAGCTGTAGTAGAGAGAGAGAGAGAGAGAGAGAGAGAGAGAGAGAGAGAGAGAGAGAGAGAGAGAGAGAGAGAGAGAGAGAGAGAGAGAGAGAGAGAGAGAGAGAGAGAGAGAGAGAGAGAGAGAGAGAGAGAGAGAGAGAGAGAGAGATGGAGTTAAGGTTCAATAGACTTTTTGACCGATGGCCATCGTGTAAAATTCCACGCAATGTTAAAAAGCTATAGAATCTAAAGCCTCGAATAGCTGCTTTCGATCAAAAATAATAATAATAATAATAATACTAATAATAATTATGATAATTTCGAATCTTTTCTTTCTCTTTCTCTTTCTCTCGGATTAATTCCAAAAAAAAAAAAAAAAAAAAAAAAAAAAATTATGGAAATTATCACTTTGGTGAAAGAGAGATATGAATCAATTCTATTGATCGATTTGAATCGAGAGAGAGAATTCGAAACAAAAAAATTTACAAATTTAGACCTTGAATTTTTTTTTCTTTTTCCAAAAATTAAATTTCGAGAAAAAAAATTTTTTTTCCACAATTGAACATCCAACCAAAATCTTGATTGTAATCAATCAAACATTTGTTTTGAGCTAAATTTGTCGAATTTTTTTTTCCTCATCGTTTTGAATTAAAAAAAAAAAAAAAAAAAAATTTCATAATTCTAACTAATTACGAGTGTTTTGTGGTAGCGATGATGATTCAAACGATCTCGATCGAGATGATCAAAATTCAAACATTGATCAATACGACGTTCAAAAACGAATTCAAAGACAAACATAACATTTCAAAAAATTTTTAATGTAGGATTTGATTTGATTTGGATTCCCACACAAATTTGATCCAAATGATTTTTTTTTTATTGTCATAGATTGATTCTTTTCATTCATTTTTTTGTGGTCGGATTTTGATTTTAATTTCGATCGATTTTTGTTCGAAATCAAACCATCATCAAACGTATTATTCATCACAGATTATGAAATATTTTATTTCAACGAAACATTTTTTTGTTACTTCAACTTTATCACTATGAAAGTTTAGTTTGAATTCGAATCGTTTCAAGGATAATTGAAACATTTAAGGTGGCTATATTCTAAGAATTTGAAAAAATTTTCAACTCTACTTTTGTAGGATGAAAAAAAAATTTTTTTTCTCTTTCCATTCAAACAATTTTCTCTTTAATTATCAATGAAAGAGTTTTTAAACTAGACGATCTGTGTTTCGATTTCCGTTTCCGCTTTTAATTTTTATCCACCAAACCTAACAAATGCCAAAATATTTTTTTTTTTAAATTGTAATCTTATCGTTTATTGCTTCTCCTAAGCTAAAAGTTCATTTAGATTTGCTTCGAGATGAAAACATCGCTTTGAATGAATTTATTCAACCCTAAGTTCAACCAAAACCAACCTTCAACCAAAAAAAAAAAAAAAAAAAAAAATTATTCTCAAACAAATCGATAAACGATGGCTAACTTAATTGATTGCTAATCAAAATGGAGAGAGAGAGAGAGAGAGGGGGGAAGAAAAAAATATTTCTCAACAATCTTCTCAATCTGATAGAATTTGCAAACAAACACAAAACTATATCCATCAATCATTTTGTTCATAACGTAAGAGGAGGAGAACAAAATTCTCTCTGAGAAGAGAAAGAAAAAAATCAAATTAATCAATAAATGATTGAATGAGATTTTGGTTAGATTCTTCAAGTATAGTGATGAGATGTGATGAGAAAATTTAATTAAGAAAAAAAAAATATGAAAATTTCATTCATTCGATTTAAGAACGATTTAAAGATTTTGTTGATTGTTTTTGTTCAATTGTCCCAGCCGGAAACAGATCCAAAAAGTGAAGTGAATAGAATCAAATTTCAATCAAAATTCGATTGCTTTTGTTCGATAGCTAAATTCGAACCAAATTAACAATCAAAAAAAAAAAAACGAAAAGCAAAAAGATTTCGATTGCTGTTTGCGGCGAAAAGCAGAATAAGAAAAAAAAATTTTTTTTTTTTTTTCGAAATCTTTCAAAACTTTTTTCAGATTAGTATTGGTCAAGAAAAGGGATTCTTTTCTCGAAAATGTTTTGCTTTTTTTCTTCACTCGAAAGCTAAGCTATTTTTTTTTTTTTTTTTTTTGAAAATCATCACCGAGAAGCTATGATTATTGATAATAATCGATTTAGGGTTGAAGAAGAAAAAAAAAATCCCAATTTCAATCTTCAATCATTAGTATTGTTGTTGTTGTTGTTGTTGTGGTTGTGGTTTGGGTTGAGGTTGAGGTTGAGGTTGAGGTTGTCGTTGTTCATTATCATCGCCATTATCGATGCAGATCACCATCATTATTGTTATTATCGTCTCTCTCTTTCTCTCTCTCTCTCTCTCTCTCTGGCTAACCTTGATCTCCACAATCATATTCATTTTTGGATTGTTCATTTTTTTTTTTGTTACAAGATAGAGAGGTTTTTGAATACATCGATTATAAAACCTAATTTAAGAGCCTACCAAATCTCTATTATTAGAGAACAATGTGATCAAAGATGATCATTATCATATGATCCATTCGAGTTTACGAGTGCGATGTGCGATCATTTTTGGTGGTATTTTATTTCTATTATTATTATTTTTTGATCCAAAATCTATACCTAATCAACGATTGGTGTTGAGGTGAGTTTATCAAAAAAAAAAAAAAAAAAAAAAAAACTCGCCAGAAAATATAAAATTACTTTCAAGTTTAATAAGGTCCTCTCGATTTTCTAATAGAAGTAGAAGTATACCTACTCTCTCTCTCTCTCTCTCTCTCTCTCTCTGCCACACACACACACACAAGGATTAAAGAGAGGATTGGGTTTATTAAAAATTAATTTTGTTTGAAAAAAACAAGATTTTCTAATATCAAGGCGAGAGAAAAAAAACTTTGATTTAATTAACGCTTAATTTCGAATCGAATCATCAAGAAAGAGTAGATGAACAATCAGTGCAGGAAAGTTAACAAAGCTTGATTTTGATTGCAAAAAAAAAAAATGAGTTTCAAATCACCATAATTTCAAATTTTTTTTTTTGCTATGAAAAGTCTTCTAAGCATTAGCATATCATCAATTATTCTTAATTACAATGACAAATTGAACAAATTCAACCGATCGTATCCGTTTCTTTCATCGTCAAATTTGATTTGTAAAATGAAATGAGATGAAAGAATGAGAATTTCGTTATGGTCACTAAACTGACCAATTGTCTTTTGATGTCTATCTCTCTCTCTCTTTCTCTTTCTGCGTGTCCCTTTCTTTTACTTCGCCATTGTTCACTGTTTTAGACGATGGATCAAATGTTTGTTTTTTTTTCTTCTTCTTCTTCTTTTCTTAGAAAAAAATAATAAATTCATGGCCATTGAAAAATTAAAATAATAAGGAAAAAAAAAACATTTTTTTCATATTCGAAAGAGAGAGAGAGAGAGAGAGAGAAGATTTGTTTTTTTTTTGATCTCAAATTTGATTTTCCTTATCGCGCCATCCATAAGCGAGATTATCATAGAATTCAAAAAACAATCAATTGTTTCGAGGATTGAAAGAATTTTCTCATCGAGAGAGAGAGAGAGAGAGAGAGAGAGAGGGGGGACAATCGAAAGAGAATCCGAATATTTTTTTTTTTTTTTTCGTTTGAAAATTAAGATAATGGAAAAATTTTTGTTTTTCCTCCAAGAGTATCTTGAAATGATCGTTTCGATGTTTTAGCGAAATGAAAATGTAATTGATTGCTTCAAACAATTGAAATCGAAAAAAAAAAAAATTTTTTTTCCTCTCAAATCTTATTGTAATTGGTTGCATTGGTTCGAAAACGAAAAAAAGCGAAATCAAAAATTTTTGCAATCTATCTTATCTAATCTATCGGGAAGATTTTTTACCATTTCACAATCCATATTGGTCAATCAGAATCGTTCAATAAAGGATTCAATTTGATTGCTTTTTTTTTGGATCCAATGAGACTATAATCATCTTTGTTTCAATCGATTTTTTCTAATTTTGAAATTTCTTGAATAGAAATTGAAAGAGTGAGAGAGAATGTTTGGAAGTGAAGAAATCATAGAATCGAAATGTTTTTGTTCCATCAACGGTCACTAAAGCTAATCTATCGATAATGATACATTGAATTTGTGAATAGAAGCTACAATCATTCTAATCTTCATCAAAATCTTACTACATTTGATTCTTTTGTTGTCGTTGTTCTACCTACAACAACACATGCCTTAATGTCGTCTTTGTTTTCGCAAAAAAAAAACAACCAGATAGAATGAATTTTACCGAGATAAAGACAGAGAGAGAGAAAGAGAGAGAGAGTTGCTAATCTGACAATGAATGGTGAGATTTCAATCGAAGAGATCACAACAGCTATGATTGTCTCCTATAACCGGTTCCAGTTGATTTCAATGCAAGAGGACCCGATAAAAAAAACGCAAAAAAAAAACAAAGACATCATCAAATCGGTGTTGGTTGTTCGTTTTGAATTTCACTTACTGACTTGGTGATTTGGTTTTGTCGATGAATTCGAGCCAAATCAATACAAAAAAAAAAAAACAATTTTTGGTTTGGTTCTCCTAGACTCCAGAGAGAGAGAGAGAGAGAGAGAGAGAGTGGAAGAAAGGATGCGATTTACTATGGATCTTGGAATTTTCGTTTGAATTAGATTGTTTCTCTTTTTTTTTTCGCTTGAATTTTTTCATTCCAAAACATCGATACAGACTCTTGTAGAATCAACAAGAATTGAATGGAACACGATTGTCTTGGTTTAGTTTTAGTTTTAGTTTTCATTTCGAATTCAATCCTCGATCGTTCTCTCTCTCTCTCTCTCTCTCTCTCTCTCTCTCTCTCTCTCTCTGTTCTTTCGATTATGAAACCCTAGTAAAGATAGCATTTAGAACGCAAATTTAAATGATGATGTTATTGTTGTCGCTCTCTCTATCTCTCTCTCTCTCTCTCTCTCTCTCTCTCTCTCTCTCTCTCTCTCTCTCTCTCTAGCCCATTTCGCGGAAAACACAAATCTTAGATAAACAATCGTTTAAATGCATTCAAATTCTCTAGGTCGTCGAGAACAAAGAGAGAGAGAGAGAGAGAGAGAGAGAGAGAGAGAGAGAGAGAGAGAGAGAATGAGAGTATTGTTTGAATGAGATTATAGAAAAAAAATGTAACTTTAACTGGACACTCGAACCGAACACTATAACAATCGAAAAAAAAAAATTGTGATTGTTTTCGGAATCGTTTCGAAATTTTCTCATTCCTCTTTTTACTTCAATAAAGTCTTCATCTTTCATTGTTAAACTATTTGTAATATCAGTATCAGTATTATTATTATTATTATTATTATTATTATCCGAAGAGATGTGACATCAGGTTTCTAGCGAGCTTCCTCCGGTACCATGCTGGTTTGAAATGAATCTAAATCAAAACATTGAAGCTTCGGAATGAAAAAGAAGTAGTTAGGTTTGAAATGTTGATCTGAAATATAATTAGATTTCGAGAGAAAAACAAATGATAAATTAGATTCTCTTTTTTTTTTTTGTTAAAATCAAAGGGTTGATGGTGGCCATAATTGACAATTACATAACTCTATTGTAATCGATGCGAAAACAAAGCTCTATGGAAGCTATTTTCGGTGCTCAAAAAGATTGCTTAGAGAAAGAGAACAAAAAAAAAATCGATGTTTTTTTTTAAACAAAATTTTTATGAAATGCTAATCAAACAATTTTAGCTCAGCAATCAACATCAATCAAGTCTTAGGTTGAAGAGCGAAAAAAATTCAACTCAATACAGAAACGTGTACGGAAAACGTCATTGAAGCCGAATGAATATGAAAACATTTCAATCTTTCAACGCATTCGAATTATGATTATTCTATCGATTGATCAAAATTGTTCAAATCCGATTGTTGAAATCGTATCAAACATAACCGAATTCCACAGCGTTTTATTTTGTCGATGTTAAAAAAAATTAAATATAAGATTGTGAAAACAATCACAAAAATATCCATTGAGTAGCATTCAACATCAATATTAAATGGAAGAATTTCGTGAATTTTTTTTTTTATTTCTTTCTTTTTTTCTTTTCTTTTCTGATTTCAAGAGACTAACATTAAACAATAAACATTCGAAATCAAAACAAATTGCTTTATAGCTGCTTTGTGGCTGATTGAACAATGTTTTCGATTGTTGTTGTTGATTTAAACAGATCTCTTAATCGTTTCACACAGTTCCACAACGACAACATCAATTGATTATCATTGTAATTGATGCTATTTATGTTCTAGATAGCTCTATGAATTGCTTTCAATAGCAATTCTTCTTCTTCTTCTTCTTCCTAAGAGAAAAATCCTAAGAAGGTAAAAATCAAAATCACTGGGCTTACCTGAGTACCAGATATATCGTTTAAAGCTCAACAAAAAGTTCGTTTGAAAAAAAAAACTCCAAATTTTACAATCTAAGTCTCCAATTTTTGAAGTTTTTTGAGACCGAATTTGATGACCATGATGAGTCTTGATATGTTTGATTGTATCTCTTTTTTTTTCCTAGATCACAATCATTATCTTAGCCTTTAATTAGGTTCTAATGAGTGAAAACGAATCCGACCTCATTCACTGAAATATCATCGTCTAGAGTGGAAAAAAAATCGTTGATGTCGGTCTTGAACATACCAAATCAACAACAGTTTAGATTGAAAAATTCTAACCACTGACCACTGAATCGAAACCTCTCATTACCTTTCACTATTGCCTCCTGTCTCCTTCCCCCTCTTCTCTCTCTCTCTCTCAAGATTAAGGAATGGTCTCACTTGAAACTATTTCATTAAGAATACCGATCGTTTTTTTTGTTTTATGTTTCATCAACATCGTTTTTTTTTCATCTTGAAGTAAAACAATCAAAAACTTTTTCGAAACTAGATGACCTGATTCGATGTTTATTCGAAGAAAAATTTTTTTCCTTTTAAATTTTTTGTTTTTCATTTTTCGTTTCTCGCTAGATTCGATTCGAAAGTTTTACGAAATCAATTGTAAATTAGATTTCGCACACATACACACACACACACCTTCTATCATTGAAATCGAAAAAAAAAAATTGATTAGAAGAAAATTTTCAAGATAAACGAAAAACATAGAGAGGCTTAGGTAAGTTTTGGGTTAAAATTTGGATTCAATCGGATAACAATCCTCGATGACCTTCACAACAATGATGATTATGATCATTATTGATCAATGGATTTGAATTCGAAATTATTATTATTATTATTTTTTTTGAATCAATTCAACCTCCAATCAATTTGACCAATGAATACAGATGGATTCGCGAAAAAAAAGAGTAAAAAATCCTACAATCAAAATCTAAATAGCAATCGATTTTGATTCAATTAACAATCGAATAGTAAATTTAATTTTTCCATAAATCACAAACGATAGAGTGATAGAGTTATCATCACTGAGAGTTAGAAGGGGATGAAAAATTTAAATTTTTTTTTTCTTAATATCAAATCAAAGATAAAAATTTTGATTTTGATTTTTATTTTTTTTATTGCCTTCATATTTTCTATTGAAATCTATTGTCATTATTCTAGTCCAAGGAGAGATTGAATAGAAGTAATAGGTTTTTTCTTTTTCTAACCTCTCCGTGAAGAAGTGAACACGATCGAAGAGTGAATAACAATACAATGAGAATTGATAGAATTTCTACAGATATTCTAAATGAATTCACAGATACAGGTGTATTTTTTTAGAACATAGGTGTGCGTGTGTTGCTAATCACCGACAACAAGCAGCATCGATTGCAACGAGCAGCAGCGTTTGTCGACTCATTTCAGAAATTGTATCGAATGAATTTGGAATCAAAATTCTCTCCCCCTTTCATTTATAGAAAATAAGCATTGATTGTTTTTTTTTTCTTCATTGAACGTGCATTTCATTGCGTGAAGTGATTGGAATCCAATCATCAATGATCAGAGGTGAAAGGTCGTGAAAAAAGAAAAATTTAAATTCCATTCGACTAGCTCGAATCCGTTTGGAATGGAAAAAAAACTAAACTGATCGATTGAAATATTGAACGAAAAGATTTGAACCAAAAAAAAAAAAAAAAACTAAAACTAAAACAAAAACAATTTGAATTTCTTTTTTTTTTCCACAGGAAACAATCCAATCCAATCCAATCAATCATTGTGAAACATCAATTTGCGAACAATTGCGTATCGCGGAAATATCAAAAATTTCTTTCTTTTTTTTTTCATAATAAATATTATCGATCTATTAATTTATTGGATCATTTTTTTTTCCTCTTCTTCTCTGCTCTTCTCTCACCGTTTCTCATGCTAGATCTCGTGCTATGAATGAAAAATTATCCAATTCCGAAATTGGAACATAAAATTTTGTTTGTGTTGTTTTCTTTTTTTTTTTTTCTTTTTCTTCTTCTTCACCGTTGTTAGCCATAAATGTTCGTTTTGAACATTTGCTTTAGATTTTAGATCACTAGTGAACCGAATCTTCATTCATTAGCGATTCATAAGTGGACACTAGAGTTAACGAACAGAGAGAGAGAGAGAGCAGCGAGAGAGAGAGAGAGAGAGAGAGAGAGAGAGAGAGAGAGAGAGAGAGCAGCGAGAGAGAGAGAGAGAGAGAGAGCAGAGTTTTGACCTGGAAAAAAAAACAAAAACAAAAATAAAAAATTTTTTCTTTTTCTTCTCCACATTCGTACACATCGCCTTCGGAATTGAATGGACAATTAAGTGGAGATGCAGTGAATTTTTGTTTTTTTTTTGATTTCATTTTTTTTCTCCTCTCCAAGATGTTCTCCGACATCGTCGTTGTTGTTTTTTTTTCTTTTTTTCTATTCTTTCGATGCTAACCATTTATGGCTATGGTTTTCGTTTCGATTTCAACTTCTTCTCTCTCTCTCTCTCTCTCTACTCTGAATTGATCCATATTATTTCGAACAAATTCGATTCTTCGATTTTGTTTGGCTTTTTGAGTATTTTTCTTTTTTTTTTTTTTTGCTTCAAAACAACTAACTTATTGAATTAATTTTTATTTATGTGGTTTGTTTTGGATTTGTTTGAATTAATTGTTAAGAAACAATTTCGTAACAATTAGTGAAGAAAATTTAGAGCATCAGCTTGTCACTAGGTTAGACTGTTAGGGGTGAACATTTTTCTCGGATTATTTCATTCAACTCATCACAAACTCTTGGGCGTTTAGGTCCTAAAAAGTGAAAAGGTACTCTTAATCTTCATAATCCATAGTTTTAATTACTTGGTTAGGAAACGTTCCAAAAAAGACAAATTTTCATCAACCCAACCAATCAAGTTCAAAGGTCTCTTGTTTGCTCTCCAACATTGGACCCTTAACGTCTTTCTTTGATGATTTTTAAGTGAATTCACCTAGCGTTTCCACTTCCACTTTTCTGTATTCTAGCATCAAAATTTTTTGGATCATTCAAGAAAAAATTGGTTTAGATTCATAGTTCTCTTCCGTTCTATGGAATCGATCCTCAAATTCAATTCTTTTTACCTCTGAAGACTAAGAGTCTTGACGATCCAATTCGTTCAATCCGTTTGGTTTACTTTTTTTGGAAATTTCACCATTCTCTCTCTCTCTCTCTCTCTCTCTCTCTCTCTCTCTCTCTCTCTCTCTCTCTCTCTCTCTCTCTCTCTTTCACAACGAAGAGACAATTGACAACGAAATGGAAAGAAAAACAAATTCAAAAAAAAAAAAAAAAAAAATAATTCACTTGAAAGATAAACATGAAATCGCTTTAAGAAAAAAAAAATTTCCAATGCTTCATATCCGATGATATAATTTCGAAATTTTTACTTAAGATTTTCTATCGAAAAAGATTTATTACCCATCTATTCTCTCAAACTATCCGCTTGAAAAGGGAGAGAAAAAGCAATTATCATTCCGAATCTCTTCTTCTTCTTCTTCATCTTCTTCATCTTCTACTTTTGGTGTTCTTCGTACACTTCGTTCGCTTAGAATCGATAAATCTTTTGATGAATCAATTTAGATTCGCATTGGATTTTTCATTTTTCTCTTTCCAAGCCTTAACAAATGAATGGAATCAATATGCTCGATGTCCTATGATCTTAACAACCATAATGATTCTATGATGGAATATTTCATTTTTTTTGTCTCCTCTCTTCAGAAGCAAAAAAATAAAACGAAGCACCAAAAAGGTGAAAAGGAAAAAAGAAGATACAGAAGATGAAGATGATGATGATGAACTAAATTGGAATGTAAATAGTCAATCAGTAGTGGAGAAAATTTGTTCCTTCTTTTCCCCCTCCCCCTCTCTCGATTTGCTTGAATCAAAAATGATTGATTGTCATCGAGATTCATCCTACGAACTAATCGAATTCTCTTGCGAAACGTTTTTTTTTTTTTTTGATTGATTGAATTCAACATTATCGTTCGAAAAAAAATAATCTTCGATCAAGAGAATTCAGATTCGCATAAAAAAAAAAAAATAAAAAAAGATCAAAGATCAATGATCTTCTTGATGAGATTGAAATATCCGATCTCTATCGAACATTACCGAACGATTAAACAATGATTCGAGACCGATCGAAACGTTGTGAAAGTTCAATTCGTAGCAAAAATTTGGATTAAAATCTTGATCGAATCTTCGTACCGAAGATCATCAAACAATCTTCAACAACGATAAAATCTTCAATTGTTGCTTCAATTGTTGTCCGAGACAAAAAAAAAAGCAAAACGAATTCAATGAAATTTGAAGCGAATTGAATTCGAAAGGATTCGAGAAAGAAAAAAACAATTAATAGTAATAATAATAATAATAATAATAAGATTAATGATGAAGCCTTTGGCAACTAAATGGCTAGATTATATCCGATTTTATGCTTAAATTTGCTAGATTTTTTTTTCTACACTGTTTTTTGTTTAATTTTTCTATGAGAATCAATTTGAATGAAGACAGCAACATTTCTTTTGGAACGAAAGATAAACACTTTTATGGAAAGATGAACAACAATGATCTTTGATCATAAATTTATTGATGGAAACTTTTTTTTTTATTTTTTTTTTTCGTTCTATGCTTGAATTTTTACTCGATCAACGATAAAAAAAATGATGATCAAATTTTTATGCAATTCAATCTTCATTAAACGATTAAAATTATCGAACGAAAAAAAAAAACAAAAACGAAGAAGAACATAAGAAACCAATTGTCAATGGATAAGTTTGAATAGGTTGGGGGGGGGAAAAACTTAGTGAGAGGGAAAATTTTTGCGATAAAAAATTTCATCCTACCTTAGCGATTAAATTCACACCTGATGAATTAAATGAAGATTAGATCAAAACGATTAAACAAAAGTAGAAACGAAATGAAATTAGGTTCGAAAACAAAAAAATTTGCTAAATCGAATATTGTTTTTTTCGATCTTATCGATCGATTTGGATTGAAATGATGATTATGATGATGATGATGATTATATGAAAGAGAGGTGTGGGCGGAAATACACACAAGCACACACCTTAATTTTTTTTTTGAAGAATAATAAGAAAAAGAAAATAGTTGCCAAAAGATTCATTTCACATTGAACGGAAGTTAGAATGAAGATGATGATGATGATGCTGATGATAATGAGAAAGATTCATGGCGATCACAAACAATTATTGATTTAAAATTTCAAAACGACAACAACAAAAAGCAGATGTTTTCGAGAGAGAGAGAGAGAGAGAGAGAGAGAAAGAAAGAAAGAAAGAAAAGAAGATGCTGTTTCGATGAACACATCTCTTAGAAAGGAATTAAACTCAAAAAAAAAAAAAAATGAAAAATTTCTCATTTGCGATTCCAATCGATCCAATCTAATCGATTCCAATAGATCCGTATCAATCGATCGCACTCAATTAATTTCATCCATTCGATTTTGATACGATTTCGATCGGGGATTTCGATTTTAAAAAAATCGTAACATTTTATAATTATTGTGAGCGGTTTCGTTTTATTGTTCCACAATCGATAATCTAGACCATTTGAAGATAATTGAAGAACGGAAACGATAAAATAAATTTTTTCAATTTCGAAAATTGTAATCAAATTTCAAACAAAACTATTTGGAATGAGACAAATAGTGAAGAGTAGAACAATGTTTGATCTGTGGTTCGAATCACACAATCCAATCCTTTTCCGATCCGAACTTTCAAGGAAATGACACACCAAAAAACATTGTGGTTTACAACGAAAAAAAAAGCAAAATTTTCATTCCATTTCGATGATGATAATGATGGAGAAGATAGAGATTGATTTTTGTTGTTATTTTTTTTTTTTTTTTTTTGATGAAAAAAATCAACAAAATTAAAACCTCAAAAAAAATGACAACCTCAAGGGGTTTTCGGTGCGATTATTGTGGCGGTGTTTGGTTAGATCTTTGTTTTCTTTCCTCGCTGTTAATTCTTTTCCGTATTTTCACCAATAAAACACAAACAAAATGGTGTCGGAAAAAAAATCGGTGCAATCAAAAAAAAAAAAAAAAATTGATGGCGGAAATTATTTTCGAAGAGAATCGAACGAAACGAAATCAAATCGAATTAGAGAGGAGAACCAAAACAATAGACTTTGAAGAGGAAGAAAAATTGATTTTTTTTTTGTTTGAAAAAAAAGCTCACTTTTTTCTAGTCAACAGCGAGCGAGACACCGAACAAAAGAGAGAGAGAGAGAGAGAGAAAGATTTTCAAGGTAAATCGATCGGTGTGTCCTCTACGATTAGTTCGATTGTGTCAATAGTGGAATGATTTGTGTGAACCAGGATGAAGATTCGTTCATTGGTTCAATGGTTCAGTGGATGTTGAGGTTAGTGAAGGCATCGCGGTTGTCGTTGACGACCTAACTGATGGATGACGAGATTTTTTATTTTCGTTCATTTGTTCGTTCGTTTTTCCGTTGTTCACTGATATAGCCGTAATAGTTGACGGGTCTAGAGGGGATGAGATTGTGGATGGATCCAAAACAACGTAGAACAAACAACAGAGATTAATTGTCGATTTCTGTCTGTTTGTTCGTTTTTTTTGTATTCAATTCTATGATTAAACATCATCGAAATCTACATCGATTTGGTGATTGCAAAAAGAGAGAGATAGATCGATTGTACTAAACAATGAAATCAAATTAATAACAAAAGAATTCTTTTCAAGATTCTTTCACTGAATTGTTTATTTCGATCATCAAACATTCAATGATGAGATGTATGATGAGAATTTTCTTGTTTCCTTTTCGTTTCCGAACACTTGAGACCTAGACAATGATGATCCAATGATGGATGTGAACGTGATAGTATTAAGAGAGCAAAACAACAAGAGAACAAGAAAGAGAAAGAATTTTGAAAGAAAGAAAGAGAAATTGAGAAAACATAAATTCAAAGATAAAAATGAATGAAAGATGAGGATGATGATGAACGAGATAGAGAGATAGAGAGATAGAGAGAGAGAGAGAGATAGAGAATATGTCGATAATCATCATCAAGATGATCTTTCAAAAAAAAAAAAAAAAGGTTCTTGTCCAAAATAACTGCCAATAAGTGGATATTTTTGGGGACTTTTTTTTTGGCGAGAAAGAAATCATAAAAAAGAAAAGGTGGCGGTCTCTCTCTCTCTCTCTCTCTTTCTCTTTCTCTCTTTCTTTCATTAACACACACACTTACATCCACATGCACATCCAAATCTTCTCTTCAGGTAACATCACATCAGATCACAGGTGAACATACACGTTCACTTCGATTGAAACCATCTGACTTGGAAGCTTTGATAGGAATGATGATGATGATGATGATGAACATCATTGACAACGGCAACAATAATTCGTTCGAAGAAATAGCAACAGCAGAGAATAGAGACAAACTTTCAACGGTATCAGGCTAGGCTATAGTTGAGAGAATTGGGCAGGTGGAAAGGTGAAAAATTAGCCCTGAGTTGAGATGATTGTGGATGGTGAAGAGAATTCAGTGAATGAAAGAAAACATAATTGCAAAGATTAGAAATGAAAAAAAAGACGATCGGGATGGTGATAGTGACAACATCATTCATGAGGATGATGATAATAATAATAATAATAATAATAATAATAATAATAGCTTTGGGACAATTTAACGATGAAAATGAAATTCTCATACAGTAGATAGAAAGAGAGAAAGAGAGAGAGAGACAATTTGAAATTTATTTTATTTTTTTTCTTTTCGTCTCATTTTTTTTTTTGCTTATAAATGGAATTGAAAGAAGGGAAGAAAAAAAGCCAGTAGAAATGTCTACCATTATCCTTGCCATCATTATCTACATCCAATCTTCTCTTTTGTTTATATTTCTATGATTAAAATTAATTTTAATCCTCTTCTTCAGCTTTTGATCCACATCTTTTTCTCAAATTTGTCTCTTCTTGTCCTCATTCATTTTGATCTGTGTCATCACCGAAATCTAGCTACATCGGAGGGGATTAGAAATTTTATCTAAAGTTTGACGGCGAACTCTCTTTCTCAACATAGATTTTCTAAGTGATTCCAATCAATATTGATCAATCGATATCTATCAGTATCCAAAATCGGATTCAGTATTCAGAACATTCGCTTTCTTCCGATTTGAATAATTTGATTTTGAAATTTGAATGTTCTGTTTCCTTCGTCGCTATCGACATCTAGTGTTCACAAGTAGGATCATTTTTTTTTTGAAATCATTCAATAATTCGTCAATTTCATCAATTCGAATTTTGGATCAAATCTAATTAAATCAAAGCCTCGCGTGGATTACATAATTTTATCGGTCTAAATTCTATCTTGAATTCTTGATAGATTCTGAACTCTAAATTAATGGAATCGATTCGAAGCAATGAAAAGAGTTCCAATAAATTTGAGGATTCCAGCAACACCGAAGTTACCGAAAGTTCTGCGATAGAAAAAGGAGAATATCTTGATCTTGATGCGAGCACAATCGATCAATTTGTTTTTGATAACGAAAATGAAGAGCTCTATAGGATCAAAGTGCATAAATATAGAGAGATAAAAAAATATATCAAAGGTGAGATACTTGGTCGGGGAAAGTTTGGCGTAGTGAGAGAATTTATCGAGAAGAAAACCTTAAAACGTTTCGCAGGCAAAATTGTTCGAAAAAATTTGCTACGCAAAGATCCACATGTTCGGTTTCAGATCAACAAAGAGCTCTCGATAACCTATCATTTTAACCATCAAAATGTATTGAAAGTTTATGATCTCTACGCGACCAACACAAAAATCTATTTGTTTATGGAGTTTTGTTATGGGGAATTGGGAGAATTTCTTCAAGTCTATCAACGATTACCGAAAACCCAATCAAAAGAGTAAGAATTGTTTTTTGTTTTGTTTTGTTTTTTTTCTCGAGATTCTAATAAACATTGAATCGCTATACGATCTAGCTATTTTGCACAGATAATCGACGGACTTGGCTATCTTCATTCTCACGGAATCATACATCGTGATATTAAACCGGAAAATATTCTCATCACACCGGATAACGTTATCAAATTGGCCGATTTCGGTGTCTGTCAAGTGGTCTCATATTTCACTCTTGATGATACGGTCTTCGGTACCGATGGTACCCCACTTTATCATCCACCGGAACTATTCGATCCGAAAATACTCGATTATTCTGGCTCGAAGATTGACATTTGGTCGGCAGGTGTTGTTCTCTACCGGATGCTTACCGGTGTTCTACCTTTTTTCAATAGCTCCTCATTGAAACAAACCGATATCGATGAGATTCTCAACAAAAATATTCAATATCCTTTCGAGATCAAACAAGATGTTCTTCTTGTTGATCTTCTGAATGGAATTTTTAAGAAAAATTTCCACAAAAGAATCACAATCTTAGAGATCAAAAATCATCCGTAATCAAATCTTATTGTTTATTTTGTTCTGTGATTCTTCTGTTTCAAAAATTGATTTCCTTTCATTTCATTTTTCAATAGATGGATGCAGATGGATGATGATCGGAAACGAACTGAACCATTCCGGAAGATGCCGACCGAGAATCGTCAAATAGATTGCTATCGTGGTCTTACAGTATTGACACGTATCTACAACAAATACTATCCAATTCCAGATGAAGAACGTTTGGTTAATTATGAACAATTTCAAGGTTTGTCTTCTCTATGATTTGATAGAAACATTTGATTGAATTTTACTTTCATTGCCTTTTTTCCATTCAATCATTCTTCATCGCTAGAATCTTTGAAACAATTACCATTGTGGCGTTCATCTCGTTTCGTTGGCCAAGAATCGATGCGAATGAAATTGATTACCAAAAAAAATCAATTAAATTTTATTTGAACGACAATTTCTTGCCGTGACTTATAACAAATTTTATAAAACAAAAAAAAATCTTCATACATGAAACAATTTCAACTAAGAAGACAATTTGTTTTCTTCCAGAAATTTATAGATAGAGCTAAAATCTAGCTCACCTTTGTCTTTGTTGACCATCATCCGATAGAGAATCGATGCCATTGAGCCCATCGGTGTTGGTGAGCATGATTCCACCGACATCGATTGAGCTAGATTCAAATCTTTCGCTATCAATTTGTTTTTGAAACCTCCGGTATAATTATTACTCGCTGGAGCGTTCGCGTGTATTCCCGGCACCGGATTATAGATCTCAGTGACCCACGAACGACCAGAACTGATGTTAAGAATATCGGTAAGGAGTTTTGGATCTAATCCCATTCGTTGGCCCATATTGAGTGTTTCGGCAGCCCCGACCATCGAAATGGCCAGCAGCATATTGTTGCATAACTTCGCAACTTGTCCCATACCATGATCGCCACAATGGATAACATTTTTGCCCATACACAGCAACATCTCTCGAATCTGATCTAGAGTTTCTTTTGGACCACCAACAATAAAAGTCAAGGTACCAGCTCTGGCAGCAGGAACGGCACCGGTTACGGGTGCATCGACAAACCTCACACCGTGTTTAGAGGCTTCACTGGCAATTTTTCTCGCTGTAGTCGGATCGATGGTACTAGAATCGATCAAAATCGAATCTTTCGAGGAATTCGCAATGATACCATCGGGACCAAGATAGACCTGTAGAACATCTTGTGGTGTCGGTATCATCGTAATGACTCGTTCGGAATTTTTCGCGACCTCAGCTGGGCTTGAAAAATATTTACCCCCATTCGAAACAATCTCTTTGGTGGCATCTTTATGTGGATCATACACCATCAATTGATGGCCTTTTTGTTGAAGATGTCTCGCCATATTCGATCCCATATTGCCGAGACCAACGAAACCGATTTTGGCATTGTTCGATGCCGATATCGTAAACGATCGATCTAGATCAATACAAAAGAATAGATTTGACAAAAAATCATCCGGCAAAAAGAAAAAACACTTCAATACTTATTAGATGGCTAAATTGAGATGATTTGATTCGGAAACTTGATGCGAACATATTCTTCAAAGAATTTTGTCCTTAATTTTGTTTTAGATTCGATCAAACTATTTTGAAAATATTCTTTTGAAAATCGCTTTCGAAAATCAAAGATTGAGAAGAGTTCGATTTTTTTTTCTCTCTTTTTTTTTCACCACCACTCTTTTCAATCACCAAATTCTTTTTTTTTTCTCCAGACAAACAAATCAAAGTGTAAAACTCAAGAGTAATCAATTATCACCATCACATCACAAAAAAAACGATCTATTAATTAATCCACAACGAAGCTTGCAATGCCATCAATCGTTGATAACTCTAAATGATTAGTTTTTCTTTTTTTTTTTTATTAATTTGCTTTTCTTGAATATCGAATTTTGAAGATCTTTTCTCTTTCGAAGAGGAAAACAAAACAACAAGTAGACCAAAACCCGATATATCTCAAATCATCAAATTGAATGTATTTTTTTTTTTTTTTGGCAACTAGATTGAAGATTTTGTTGCAACCATTGAGTGTTCTCTCTTTCAACTTTCTTCCAAAACTTGATTTTGGAGCCCAAAACAAGATTAAAACGAAGACGAAGTCGAAGAAGCTTAAGAAGCTTCAGAGGTATTTCATTGAGTGTTACTCTTTCTTAGCGGTCCAAGATTTTCTCTGTCCAATCAATTAGTTCTAGGACGTTGAAATTTTCATCTCTATTTTCTCAATTGATTCAATAATTGAAAAAAATTTATTTGTGTGAGCGCCGACCAAACCTATTTTGCGAAATGGGACAGCTATGGACCGAACTTCTTAGCCTAAGAACGTTCGCAACGAGATCAATGCAGCACTTGTGACTCTTGTTGAAACAATAGAAGTTGTCAATCTCAATTTCTCAACTTCAAATGACACAGTTGTAGCAAGATGAGTCAATGATTAGAATCATTCGCATCAGAATCCTCATTCTGAGCATTTAGTCTTGAATGTCGAGGTTACTCGTCTGGAATCAATTTCGTCGATAGCCATAATTTTAGTCCAATGCCCTCCGTTCAACGAGAAGAACCCTTCGTTAGTGGTTTTATTTTATGGGCAATTTGATCGACACTATGGTTGGGATAACCGAGCAAGTAAACTTTAATATCATAATTGGCCGGATCGCTAGCAACATCCTAAACCACAGCTTCGACTTCAAGGAGGCCTATCCGTTTAAACATGGCCTTTTGGATATCCTGATCGAGAGAGTCATCGATAACACCGAAGGAGATCGATTGAGACGATTAAATGATGCCTTCGATAAGCTAAATATTCAAGATCGTAGACCATCAGAAGTTTATCGTCTAATGCAATCTAAAACGGCGAACTTGGAAATCAACCAAGAAGTCCTAGTCGATCGATTTCTAAAAAATATTTTTATTTTGTTTTTTTGATCAGTGGAAAACAAACCATTCTTGTCTCTCTCTCTCTCTCTCTCTCTCTCTCTCTCTCTCTCTCTCTCTGTCATTAGGTCTTTTTTTGATCTAATATATTAAATCTTACGAATAATACTTTAAAATGACTAATTTTGGATTCAATGATTTCAATCGATCGATACTGACGAGTAACCTCGTTCTTCTTAATAATTGTCTTCTTCTTCTTAATTGTCATAATATTTTTTCAATCATATTCTCAATGATTGTCTCTCTATCCCGCTCACTCTTTCAACCCTCGTTCTCTACCTTCAATTATGTGCCTACATTTTACCTGTTCACTATGATTTAAAGGGAACGATAGATAGCTATTGTAGGATCGGTATTGTTATTAAATTTTCTAACTTTTTTGTTGCTTGTTCGTTCGATTTGAATGAAATTCATTCGACATTGAATCTCTACAATGAAAATCAAAAAGCTGTTCTGTGGTGTTTTTCTCCCCCTGTAGAATCTATGAAAAATGAATAAAGCTAATGAGAGATTTAGAGTGATGATGGGATAGAAATTCGAGATGCTTCATTGAACTTCAATACGAAAAGAATATCAACAAAAAAAAAAAAAGAAAAAAACTGGTTTCTTCATTCAAGGCCTTTTCGTGTTGACGAAAGTCTTTAAATTGCTGTTTGAATGAAATTCGTAAATGACTTCACTCCTCTCAATATCGAATTCTTCATTGAGATTCTTTCGATTATTGTTGTTGTTTGCAAACAATCAATCAATCTATGATGGATATCAAGAATAATCGAATTCTTTTTAAACAAAACAAATCCAATCAAAACAATTTCGATTGATTTAATTCTATATCATTAATCTCTCTCTCTCTCTCTCTCTCTCTCTCTCTCTCTCTCTCTCTCTCTCTCTCTCTCTCTCTCTCTCTCTCTCTCTCTCTCTCTGTGTGTTTGATTAGATAATTCTTAATGCAGAATCTACAATCAACACAAGTATTGTAGTCTGCCATTTTTTTTTTTGATTATTCTTATTTGTTTGTTTGTCGAGCGGTAGACTTGGTTACCTTGACAATATTAATTATAATAATAATAGCTCAAGTGATTATGAATGCTTCAAAGTTAATCTCTAAGCTAATCTAAGAGTTTAGCTTCTCAATTGTTTGGATACATTTTCAAAGCTTTTTTTTCCGGAAGCTATCCAAAAAAAAAAAACAACATCTGCCATCATCAACACAGTGAAACGAATCAATTTGGTTTCTAAATCTATTATCTAAATCTAGATTCTAATCTAGATTTTATTTGATTCTATTGCTTAGATAGTTTAGAATTCAATCCAATCTTTAGATTAGCTTAGATTTAGGAAATGTTTTTTTTTCAACGCTAAAAATTTTCTTTAGAATTCTTATCTTCATCGAAACGATTTAGAAGATCTCATCATTTGATTGAAGGTTGGAAAATCCTTTCGCTAACCTTGAAAAGCTTCCAAAATAAACTTTATTGAGAAGAGAGTGAAAAAAATAACTTCAATCAAAGAGAAATGAATGAATTAGCGATGAGAATTGCGTTTCAAAAATTTATTTTTTTTTTTATTTTTCTTCAATTCTTTTCAGTGAATGAAGATTACCTACATTAGGATTGAAGTGAAATCATTTCGTCTAAAGGCGTCTACGTCTTTATTGTGATCATTGTGAAAAAAACTTGTGACTCTATTTTGTCTTGTGATTGAATTCAAACGAAACAATTTGAGATCGAATCAAAATTTAAAAGAGAGAGAGAGAGAGAGAAAGAGCAAAAATGTCAGGTAAAAATAATCAAAAAAAAAAAAAAACTATCAAATCGATAAACGGCTACGATCCAGAAGGTAAATTAATCAAACGACAATTCGTTTGATTATCGAATGAAATTCATACAAAAAATGAGAGAAAAAGAGCAAAAATCGAATTCCAAGACACACCAACAGACAAAAGTCAATGCAAAAGCAATGAAATTAATTCGTTTCTGGATCGATGGAATCTAATGCAAACAAATTGATCGCAAACATAGAATAATAGATTGGTGATCAAAATCAAAGATCAAAGCTGTCTTTTTTTTCGTCAAAAAAAAAGGTGATCGATGATTTGTTTCTTGTGTTCTTCTGCTTGTTCATCCGTTTTCGTTTCTTCGAACCAAACAGCCAATAGAATTTCAGAGAGAGAGAGAAAGAAAAGGATTAGGGATCGAAAGTGAAACCTTTCCTTTGATTATACCTAACTTTGTTGCATTGGATCATTGATTGGAAACAACAGAACAGAGAAAACAACAAAAAGTAACAAATCTTTAACAATCTTTCCGCTATCGTTCAACGAATCCGCCATTTTTTTTTTCATCTTCAGATAGATATTATTTATTTCATTAAGAAGATCGTGCATTCATTTTTTTTCAACTTTCTTTTAGATTTCGTCTCTCTCTCTCTCTCTCTCTCTCTCTCTCTCTTTCTCTCTTTCTCTCTTTCTCTCTCTCTCTCTCTCTCTCTCTCTCTCTCTCTCTCTCTCTCTCTCTCTCTCTCTCTCTCTCTCTCTCTCTCTCTCTCTCTCTCTCTCTCTCTGTCTATCTAACGAATTGTTTCGTGTCTACGGTTTGGTTTGAATCATTTGATTTATGTTGCCATTGTTACCTCGATAGAAAAAAATAAAGGTGAAAAAGAAGAAGGAGAAAAAAAAACATTTCCATCAATCAAGATCTTATCGGATTATGGAACACGAATCGAATCGAATCAGTTTCGCTTGTTTGGCTTCCTCCCTCTCTCTCTCTCTCTCTCTCTCTCTCTCTCTCTCTATTTATCTAGAATCTAGCTAGATAACCGGATATTGATCAATAATATGGTCAATTATATTGTTATGTTTGTTTCCATGTGCACCATCATTCACATCATCATCAATTTAACTGTGATCAAAATCTTGATTGCATGATGATCGTATTCAAATCGAATGATATGGCTAAATGGATCGATCAATCGAATCATTCAAATCTTCTCAAACAATTTTGTTACACATATTAGGCGAAATGTGTAATAGAAAGAGAAAAAAAAAGTAAAGAAGAGATTTGTGAAGAACATCGAACAGAGAATGAGAACACTTAGAATTTGAGCTTAGAAATTTCGAATCGATCAATCAATCGCTAAATCGATCGATTAAGTTAGCATCGAAACGGCATCGAATCGTTTCGATTCCGCTATTGAATATTGAATCATTTGATTTCGAAATCAATTCTCGTCAATCAATCAATTCATTTGTTTCTCTAGGTTTGGTTTGTTTTGCAAATCGGAAAACACTACCGTAGGCTAGACAGAGAAAGAGAGAAAGAGACCATTTTAGCTTTGATATTTGATTTCGAAACCCGAAATATATCTCGGATCCAAAAAATTCTCTATGTCCCATCAAAACTTAATCAGAAAAAGAAGAATGGAAAATGAAACGATAATAGAATGCGAGAGTTTCGGGTTACAATTGTTACAATTGATGGCCATTATTGTTTTCGAATTTTGTTGTTGTTGTTTTTTTTTTTATTCTTCATAATCCAATCACTTTCATTCGCTTTCTCTTCAAACCTATCCGACATTGTTTCTCTAAGGTAATTTGTTTTATTTTTCCACTTTTTCCTGTTCGCGAAATCTCTTCAAACTCTTTTCTCTCTCTCTCTCTCTCTCTCTCTCTCTCTCTCTCTCTCTCTCTCTCTCTCTCTCTCTCTCTCTCTTTCTTTATTTCTTTGTTTAGTCCTTGTTGTTGTCTGTTGTTGTTCTGAATCGAATATTACGTTCGAGAACAGAACAACAGCATACACCGACAGAACATAGCCAAATAACCAACCATCAACGTTTCTCTTCCATTCAATTCGTTACGAACATTCAAGGCGGCAAGATTGAAACATCCGATCAACAAGAATTATGTAATTTGTTTACAATGCTTGTTTAATAGCTTTGATTTGATTTTTTATTGTCGAAAAAAAAACCAATTTTTCCCACGTTTCGCAATCCGTTCGTTTTTTTTTGGTTTCGCGCGCAATCACATTAACATTACTTTGTTACGAAACAACACTCAACATCCGTTTCCTCGCTATTCTTTTGTTTTATTTTATGATTTCAAAAAAAAAAAAAAAAAAAATGGGGATAGCATCGTTCATCTATGATTTGATTCTTTACGAAACAATTCATTTGGTTTAATCTCAATTGAAAAACTTTGTTAAGAATTTTCGTCAACAAATTTTCATACGAGAAACAAAAAAATAAAAGAGACACAAAGAATCTTCATATATTCGATCATATGCTCGATATTCATATGCTCGATGACAATTCTCTGAAGAGATTGCTCCCGTACGGGCAATGAAGATTATGCAAAAATCTTCGATAAATTTTTTTCCTATCTATCAAATCTTAAATTAAATTAAACACTTCTGATTCATTAATTTTTGTTCTCAAATAATTCTTAGATTGTGACGATAATCGAGAATACTTTTGATATTATCCATTCTTGATATTGTTCGATCAATCAATCTATATAATTCGATGAAAGTGATCAAAGTGAAAGTGAAAGTGAAATTTTTTTTTCGATTGTGAATAAAAACAAATCGGATCCAAGACGCAAGGATTATTCTATATATATATAAGGGAAACGACAATAGCTATAACTACTATCGGAATCGGAATAGTAAAGAGTGTAAAGAATAATCGAAACGAAACCAAACTCCTCTCTTCCTTCGTTCTATCGTTCTTCTCCGTCAACACCGAGTGAATACAGAAGAAAAAAAAACATACACACACTACAGATTGTTCTTTGAATGAATTTGCAAAAAAAAAATCCTTCATTATCGAAGACAATAAGTACATCAACAATTACGTCTCCAGAAATGTAAAGCGAAAGAGTAGAGAGATACTGGTGAGACTGAGAGAGCGAGATGGAAAAACCTAGCGCAAAAGCACTTCAAAAATTTGGAATCGAAATCATTCGAGGATTCGAAACAAACAAACAACCGAATCTAACCTAAACCAAAACTATTGAAACTAATCTAAAGCAGCAAAAAAAAAAAAAAAAGAATCGAATGAATCGAATAAGACCGAAAATGATATGGCCTCAAAATCAATCGATGATAACGGATGACGATGGTCCTTGTTCTTTCTTTGTCAATTTCGAAGATCGAATTTAAGCTTAAACAACAACGAAAACAAGACTCAGCTAAAATAGTGTCAAGATTGAAACGAAAACGAAAAAGAGATTGTTGTCTCATCAGACGATTCGATATCTTCTAATCATCT
This sequence comes from Sarcoptes scabiei, assembly GCA_020844145.1. Classification (NCBI taxonomy): domain Eukaryota; kingdom Metazoa; phylum Arthropoda; class Arachnida; order Sarcoptiformes; family Sarcoptidae; genus Sarcoptes; species Sarcoptes scabiei. Next base: position 5,845,168 of record CP080482.1, on the reverse strand, counting down.
TCTTCGTTTTGTTTGAATGTAATGAAATGATGTCTTATCGTTTCATCAATAGAATGATTGATTGAATGAAATTTGTTATTTTCTCATTTGTAATCTTGATTTCGTCTTTGTGTATTTTTTTTTTTTTTTTTTTGATGATTTTCATCAAAATAATCAAAATCTCGATGTCTTTGATCATCATAACTATCACCCATCACTACTTTGATCATCATTTCCTATTGTAGATAATCATCGACGGTAATCAATGATCGATTGGATTTCGGTGAAGAAATGTGACCCTTTTTTTCAGCTTCCAATGATTTCAAAAAGGATTAAGATTTCATTCGATCTCTCTCTCGAAGTCTATGTCATCGATGTAGAGTGTAGACGGTGAAACTTTGAACAATTCGATTAAAGTTTTTTTTTCTCGATAATCTCTCAATTATCTCCTGATTAGGAATCCATCCTCTCAAGAATTTCATCAATCTAAAGCTTTCGGATGAAATCTTTGCTCTGATTTTTTCTTCATCCTTGATCAAGTATCTTATTAAAAAAAAAAAAAATCCAAGATTCCGATTATGAAAATTGTGCAATAATTTAAAAAAAAAACAAAAACAAAAGAAACGCAATAATTTGAAATCTTTGTTTTTTTTTTTTTTTTGAAAAATTAAATCCAAAACTCTTCACTATTCTACGATGATGATGATGATGATGATCTTGTGATGAAGTTCTTCGATTCTCTTCTCTATTATTTGCTATCTCTCTCTCTCTCTCTCTCTCTCTCTCTCTTTCACTCTCGAATCTTTAAAAATAGAGCAAGAAAATTCTCGAACGAAGAAGAAGAAATGAAAGAAAAAAAAAAAAATGACTATTACCTCTACAATTTCGATGATTCGAGAATAAAGGTTTCTTTGGAAACAAAACTTTCGATTCATTTCGAAACGATTCGTAATCGTTGGATGGAAATAAAAAAAAAAACACCAAATAGTGCAATAATATTGTTGAATGGTTCCAGAAAAGAAAAGAAAAGAAAAGAAAAAAATCGACAAAAACTTTTAATTTGATTGCGAAAATTTTCCTAATGATTATAATCGTAAAAGTAAAAGTGAAACGCGAACTTTTTTTTTTCCTACCTTCTTTCTACCTACTTTTTTTTTTTTTTTTTTTTTTGATGAATTGTGTTGGCGAACAAAGTCAATCGAAACGAAAAATCGAACGAATGAACGAAGAAAAAAAAAAGGAACGATTCTACGGTATATTCGATTCTAGAAGTGAGTAAACTAGAATTTTGATTGCTCTTTTTTTTCTACCGATCAAATTGGAACCTCGAATTCGAATTTATTTCGAATAATTACGATTTTTTGTAAACCTCGATGGAAAAAGGTAAGCTATCGCTAGGGTCAGACTAGATTTCTCTTCGAATCGTTTAGACTTTTCTATTCGATTCTCAACAATTTTGGAATTTTGCTAAATCATCTTCACATTAAGTTCAATGTTTTGAGAATGAGTTTGTTGTTTTCTTTCTCCTATCTAAAATAATCAAAATAATTTAGTTGATGTCGATTTGATTCGATTGGAAACAATCGGAACCCAAAATAGAAGTTCGAAGAAAGGTTTCAATCAAATTGATTAGTTCTTAAAACATTCCTATCGTTTTCGTTTGGATATGTTTGAAATGTATTTCGAAGTAGAAATGAAACCAAATTGAATGAAATCAATTGCATCCAATTGTTCGATTGATCATGATGAGTTTGATCGATTTTCGATTGATCCAATCAAAAATGATGATTGAAATAGGATTAGACTCAAACATCGAATGATTATCATTCACAATTATGATCATAATTTCTAATATTATCAATAATTATTCTTAATAATCTTTGTTAACAAAACCAAAGAGAGAGAGAGAGAGAGAGAGAAACAATTGTTTTTTTTTTTTTTTTATTCTTCCAAATTGTCTATTCTTTTATTTCAATTTCAATTTTCCAAAAATTCTAAACGTTCGCTTTCGAATCGAAACATCGAATCAATGCAATCTCATCATCATAGCAATTAGTTTTGGTTTTTTTTTCTATCTCTATCCTAACCAGCTAGCAATTGATGGAAATAATAATTTCTTTCTTTCTCTCTCTCTCTCTCTCTCTCTCTTTCTCTCGTTCGGTTTCGGTTGTTTTTTATTTTCTCTGATTATTAATTTCCAAAATTTCGCTTTCACTACTTTGGTTAGCTTCGAACTATTTTATTTAGCTAGCAACGCTAGTTGACAATGTTTGATTGATGGAATTCTCTATTCTCGAATTTTTTTTTTCTTTTGCAAACGCACATTTTATTTGATCGAAAAAACAATCTCATTCTAATTGAATCCAATTAGAGGAGGATTCAAATTCTCGATCACTGTTCTTGGTACAATTTGATTCGATCGAATTGAGGATTTCGAGTTTATTCATTAACGTTTTCTATTCACTAATTGGTGTAATTTTTTTATTCTTTTTTTCTCTCATTCTAGCAAAGTTTATGTCGAAGATCGATTGTTTCACAGCGTTTTTTTTTTTTTTGGTCCTTGTGGTCTATGATTTGACTTCGTCGTCGTCAGACGCAAAAAATCAATCGAAAATCATAGAATATAGAAACTAATCCAATTTAATTATGCGGTGATAGAGAAGAAAAATTTCATCTTATATTTTATTATCTAAATCAAATTGTTGTTGAGACAAATCAATCGATTTCGATCACGATCAATCTCTTAGATCTGAAACAACAAACCTCATCAGCTTAAAGCAATAAGCTTCGATAATAGCAGTGACGAATTGTAGTTGGAACGCCACAATCCGAAGAAGTTCGATTCAAAATGCTTAGCACAGCTACTTCGATGGCCTATTCTGGCAATCGATTCTCTTCAACATCATCATCATCATCATCTCCATCATCGCCCCTTCCAATCGCCTCAATATCTCCGCCATTGTTTTGTCGAAATTCTCCATCATCACCACCACCACCACCATCCTTATCATCATCGATCGTATGTAATTCGAAAAAATCCAATAGATTACTGTCGACATCGACATCTTCATCATCGAAACCGATACTCTCATCAGCGAACGTACGACGAAGCCGAATTTTTTTCGATGAAAACAACGAAGGTCTCAATGCAGCCGATTTAATCGGAAACGATTATTTTGTCTCATCATTAGATTTCGAATATGATCTCTTTCTAAATGGTCTAGTGAATTGTGACAACTCTGGCTATCGTAATCGATTTCGTAACAGCAAAGATTGTTTTGATTACTCTACGACGAATTACGGAAACGATCATCGTTGTCTCAATGAATCAAACTCTTCGTCGTCGTCGTCGTTCTTCAATCATCATCATCATCACCATCACCATCATCACCATAATCATTATCATCAACAACAAAATCAACAAAGGGTGAAGAAAAAATCATCGAAATCTAATCAAGAATCTTCACCATCATCATCATCATCGCTTCTTTTGAGTACGGAAAATTTTCTCTCCGCATTCAATTCACCTTTCTCGAGAGTTGCAACAGCCTATCGATATTTACATCGGCCACCAAGAGCACATGCTATCGCGAATGATTATGCGATTTTACCGTTGGGAAAATCCAACAATAACAACAACAACAACAGCTCTAGCCGTAATGGCTATAGTACGGATAATAATAATATTTCGAATAGTAATAGTAATAATGTGAACACTAAAGACACTGGTAACGACCTAGGCGAACAAAATGATCAATCTAGTCAATTAGTGAATGCTAATCAAGCTGCTGCACCGTCGATGGCAAACGTCGTAAATTTTCAAGCTTTATCGATCAACCAAACAACAACACCGACGACAATACCAACACCAACAACAACAACGACTACAGCCATCAATAATGATCGAATTACGATTCAATCAAACACAATCAATTACGACAATGATAATAATCAAAAGATTGAGAATAGTCTCGTTAATGAAAATTCGATTTTTCCTATCGCAAACGCGATACGTTGTGATACTAGATCAACGTTTAAGATCAAAGAGAATGGTGGTACAAAATCTCCACCGCCACCACCACCAACATCGTCTTCATTATCTTCATCGGCAGTGATTGCGATCCAAAATGAGACCGGTGTAATTTGTTCCGAGAATACAGCTGCCGACGATCAGACAATCCTGGACGAGAACGCTATTATCGATGCCGGTGGTGTCGAGAATCTAACTCATCAACACCTGCATGCTTTGCATCGATTTCGTCAACAAAAAAAGAAAGGTTAGCCGCTGTCGATGAGGTTTTTTGATGAAAGAAACAAATATTATGTAATTTTAATTGCTTTTCTTTCATCAAAATTTGTAATCCAATCTTTTTTTTTTTTTTTTTTGATTGTAATTATGATTCTTCATCTTGTTTCTCTTTTTTTTTTCTTTTCACTTCGCTTTTCTTCCGCTATAAATAGGTTTGATTACACGTTTCAAGGATGTCGTTATAAGTTTCTCGCCAAAAGTTCGTTCCACTGTGGTGAATCGTGATGAAATCTTCTCACGCTATGGTAGAGAAGAACGAGAGGCGTTAGCAGAATTTGATTTTCTTGATTCCGAATCGAGAATCGAAACGATCGAAGAGCAACAAAGTGAGATGTTGAATGATTTCAATGTTCGAAGAATTTCTTTCGATGACGAATTCAATATGGAGATGGAAGAATATGATCTAATCAATCCGATTGAGATTAGCTTGCAAAATGCTGACATCGATGTTGATGTCATTGAAGACGATGATGATGTTGATGGTGAGAATTCTCAACGTACGGACAAAAATATCTCCGTACGAGATGCAAGTATCGTGTGTGATAAGAAATCAAATCAGGAACTCTACAACAATCAAACTCAAAATGATCGAATAACATCAATGAATTTTTTCAAAACAAAATCAAGCAATTCGTTTGTACCATTCCGAACCAGAAGTGAAACATCGACAATATCGACCACAATCAATCGAAACAATTCTTTTCGCTCGAAAACAATGTCGAACGATAGAAGCAATGTTTCGAGCACATCGAAATTATCGAAATTTCGTTTCGGTTTCCCTCGAAAATCTTGGTCGTTAGAGTTTCAATCAACATTGAAACAATTGGATGAATTCGATAACGGAGAGGATGAATCGATTTCCGGAAGTCATAGTGTACAGGAGACGATCAAAAAATCTACACCAAAGATCAAAGAGAAGAGCATCCGTGTCGATGACGATGATGGTGATTATGATTATGATGATGATGATGATATTCAAATCGATATCGATTCATTTCAATCACCACAGATTGAAACAAACGGCACCACTCGAAATAGATTCGAAGAAGATGGTTTTTTGGCAAAGAATCACGATCAAGAACATTGCAGTTCATCATCGAGCGATGAGAAACGAAAGAATCGAATCAAAAAGAAATATAAAAATAAAATGACTACAAATGTGAAACAATCATTGCATCAACTTTGTTGATCAATTAATCTAGCGAAGAAGATAGATAGAGAAATGAAAATAGCATATTCCACATCGAAAATGATGGATAGATTCAATTCTGGATTCAAAACTCTTCTTTCTCTCGCAAGAATCGATCATAGAGCATAGCATCGTCATCAATCCATTCATCATTGTCAACTAGAGAATTTAGTAACGAAAATTTTACTCAAAACTCTCCAAAAATATCAATTATAAGAGAGAGAGAGAGAGAGAGAGAGAGAGAGAGAGAGAGAGAGAGAGAGAGAGAGAGAGAGACAGAGAGAGAGAGAGAGTTTCGTTTCTCTTCTAGAAAGTTAAGAGCTAAAGAACTAAAAATTGAAGAAAAATTTGATCGAAGTAAAAGCAACCCGGAAGAGAGAGAGATGAAGCAACAAAAGTCGACGATCATCAAACACCAATATGTTCTTCAAGAAGATTTTCATTTCGTGAAGATGTGAGGAAAAAAAAAGCAACGCCAACAATTCATTCAACTAAGATTGATCGATTTCAATGAACTTTAAGGAGAGAACGGAATTAAAATTTTGCTAAGAATTTGTTTCCTGTTTACATCCGTTTTAGTTGAAGATTTAATTTTGTATGGAAGTAGAAGAGAAATGAAAATTGAAACTTTCTTCATCGCTAATCTCTCATTACATATTGATTTTTAGTCAAGAATCGATTCTCAACAATCTTCTGATTCTATTTCCGGTTTTTAAATTCACTATTCCGATACCATTTTGAATGGAGAACAATCGACAAGCTTGATTTCGTCATCCCCAAAACACTTGATGCAAAGAAAGAGAGAGTTAATAAGCGAAAAAAAACCAAAAAAAAAAAATGCAGCAAATTATACACTAAAACTACAAAAAAGGCCTTAGAGAATTTTTTTTTTTTTTTTTTTTTTTGATGCCATATTTTTAATATTTGGATCGATTTTAAAATTTCTATTCTATTCTTCGCTTCAACTTCTCTAGCATCTAGCCTAGATACGGCTATTGTTTTTGATAGCTTTTTCATTTAGCCTTTGATTTACCCCCCCCCCAAAAAAAAATTATCAATCGCTACACTTCAAAGCAAAGGCAAAGAGCTTTTTGAAAAAATTCTCCCAGAAAAAAAAAGGAAGAAGACTAATCGAAGAAGAAAAAAGGTTGGGGGAAATAATTCTTTTACTTCGATAGAAACAATTTCTTTTTAGGAAGCGCTCTTAAAGATTTTCAAGAAAAAAAAAAAGAAAAGAAAAGAAAAACTCTATTTTAATATTTTTTGTTTCTCCGAAATTCTCAAAATGCATCGATGATTCATTCGAGAGCCTTTCTTTCTAGATCGACGGCTACAAAAAAAAAACAATCAAATCTTAATCAAACAATTAGAAGAGCTTCGAAAATTTAATCGAAATATTCTCTCTCTCTCTCTCTCTCTCTCTCTCTCTCTTTGTCGATGATTGTTCTAGTCCCTAGCCTTTTTGGTGTAATTCAAAAATATCAAGAGGATTCCTTCCCCCTCCCTCTTCCAAATCATCGAAAATGGTTCAACGACCAAATTCTATTTTTTCTATTCCATCGGCATCGAAAACCCTTTCACCCGAAAAAAAAAAAAAAATTGATTTTATAAATATTCTATTACTGTTTCGCTGATCTAGTGGGGAGATCTGATCTATTATTTCGTTAAGAAATTATTTGTTTAATCTAAAAAACCAATTTTATCGAACGTTTTTGTTAAAAAACTTTTTTGAAACCTCTCTATCGTTAAGATCATTGTATTGATTGTATTGAATTGATTGTATTCGAGCTATTATTATATTGTTTTGTTAAGTCTTCATTATTGATGGCTAAAATCAAAAACAAAAGATCGATCATAAAAAAAAAAAAAAGAAATTCTAGATTTCGATTCTAGATTGTGATACAAATATCCGATAGAGATTTGTTACGTTTAATCACACAGACAAAATAACAGACCAGATGGTAATGATTCTCATAGAAAGATTTTTTCTATTTTGTTCTTTATGTTCACAACAAATCGATCACAACACCTAACGATCCTTTTCCATAGCCGAAAAGAAAGAAATTGGATCGTGAAAAATTTTCATTCTAATTGTGTAAATATTTAGTAACAGTTCCGGTGACCGATTCGAATCGAATTAGATTCAATCTATCTTTTTCCTATGGATTATTCCTAATTCTCTTGGGCCCGAGAAATCCTTGGATCCTCGAATCGCTGAATCGATTCCGATGTTAAATTTTATTTATTTATTTATTTATTTTTTTTTTTGAAAATAAATAGTACCTTTTTTCTCTTATTCAAATAGTTTATTTATTTTAGTGTTTTTTTTTATACAAGCAAACATAAGAGTTTTGATTTGATTTATCAAAAACAATCCAATAAATTTAAGATATTTTACATTGATGATCTAGAAGCGGAAGGCAATAATTCTTGGAATTTTGATCCATTGAATCAAATCGATTGTTTCAAGCTTCAAGTGTGCTGTGATGATTGCGATGACGGTGGAATAGGATCAACAAACGCTGACGGAGGCGATGTTATCGAAGACGATGTTAGCATTTGTCCTTCGAGCTGTTTCATTTTCATAAGATTTTCTGCGATATCTTCGAGAGCATTCTTGATCACATCTCTTATTTGTTCTGCTTTAGCGATTATTTCCTCTAATTTTCTAGCCTCTTCTCTATTCTCATCTTCTAATCTACGGATATGTGCCTCTTGAAGTTCTGGTTCCATATCTCGACTAGGCAATGAGTCGATTATTAGATCGATATCTTTCGCCGTTTTTGTGATTAATTTGGCAAAAAATTTCGAATTATCTGCTTGCTCTTGGACGGGTTGAATCGTATTATCATAATCATTGGTTGTGCCATTATTGTTGACACCATTGACTCGATTCGCTTGAACATTGTTCGTCGAATTGATCCCGCCACTTCCGTTTTCGATAATTAGTTTATCTTTACCATTCTCTTCGATTTCATTCTGATTGTTTTCCTCACCAAGATCTATTGGGATACCAGCTTGCGATAGAACTTGTTGATAGGCAACACTTGATGTACGAGAGAATGAACAGAATTCGGTGAACGGTGTCGGACGAGCACATTGTTGTAAAAAACCAATACTGTTGCATAAATTCTCCGCCTGAACATTGACAGCGTCCTGAAGCTGTGTCAAACGATCGGCCATTTTTTTTATCAATTGTGTACTTCGTAGAAAACAATCTATTGCGAAATGGATAAATTTCGATCAAAATCGATGTTTCGATAATGTTTCATTCAACAATCACAAACCTTGGAAATAAATTTCGATTTTTTTTTCCACCAATAACAATGAAAACAAATCGAAGAGCGATAAAATAAAGCGATGAAAAATTTAAATTACAAATGTAAAAATCCTTCGGACCAGATGTTCAGAACAACGATTATGTAATCATTGGATCGAAAAAAAAAGGCAATTCAATCTTGGATCAATGGAACATCGAACATCGCATCCAATTTTCACTCATAAACATATGTCATAGACCATCGAGTTCCATCCATAGAGCCTAGGATGCGATTCCACTCTAGGAACACACAAACAAATTTATTTTGGATTGAAAGTAATTGGAATGTCAAATTTGATCCGATGAAATCACTGTCTTCTTTTTTTCTAGATTAAAACAGGAGAAAAAAAAAACGAGATATGAACGAAAGGATAGATTTGATTAAAGATTTGAAACCTGGAATCAAATCAATCAATTTGATTGTGATCGTTTTGGAGAGTTGTAAGTCGTCTTCCATTTTCCATCTCCCAGAATCTGGAATTGAATTCTTAATTTTTTGTTCTCTCATTGATAGGCAATAAACTTTTGACCAAAGATAATCATGATTTGAGAATATTCAAAATGGCCGATAAAACTGGATCCGTTAATGTTTGCATCTATGATGAGCCTGGATCCTATCTTCAAGCGGGTGATATATGTAGACTAAGTCGTTGGTAAATTTTTCATTTGATCACTAAAAATCTCGATTAAATTCTAATTCTTATTTAAAATTCTTCTCATTGAAGTTATACATCGATGTTCAAGAACGAATTAACTGTCTATGTTGGAAAAGGAGGCAAAGTTATAAAAACTGGCGATTTTTGTATGACATTCTCTGAGATACCGAATATGAGTGAAGCAGAGAAAATTCCTGAAACACCTTCTCCGTATTTCATGAATCAATAAGAAGAATCTCATTCTCGAAATTGTAAAATATTCATTTCAAATCTAAACATCAAAGTTGTAATAAGTTAACATTTAATTTGTATGATTAAATAAATGTCGATGTGAAATGTTTCTGAATAAAATCAACAACTGTGAATGGTGGTGGGGTGGAACAGAAAAAAAAATTCAAAACTCAACTTAAGACGTGGATGCAAACGAATCGAAAAAAATAGGCGAGAAAAAAAAAGTGAAACATTGAGACTAGAAAAATTTGAACAAGTTTGTTTGTTTTTTTTTTTCTCAATCTCAAAACTTTGAAATTAATTCAAAGCAATTCAAGCCGATTTAAGTCTTCCTTTGATCACTTTCGTTATTGGTATCAATTCATCATCATCATCTTCTCCTTCCACTTGAAAACATTTGGCGAAAAAATCCTCCATAGTTCGATAGAAATGGTATCGAATTATTAGATCCCAGGTTTCTAGCGATCCACTATCGGGATAGAGCTATGCGAGAAACGAATCAAAAACGATTGTGAAACTCTTATCTAATGAATGGGATTAATTGAACTGTTACCTGTGTTTTATATTGCACCGAATTCATTGTTAAACTTTTAATTAATTGCATCGTATGTTGAATGTTAACTCTTCGATCCATTGTGCCATGGATCAGATATAGATTACGACCTTTGAGTGTTGGCGATAATTGCATCAATTCACTTTTCTCATAGCCTAGAAAGTTTTCGTTCGGTTTCGCCATGAATCGTTCCGAGAACACCGAAACTGTTTGGAAAAACAATGAAATGGATTGAAACGAAACAAAATCAATTAGAAACTAAATAGATGGATCATACGATAATTTTTCCAGCTAGTTATCGGTGAAACAGCAACCGAACATGCGACTGAACTTTCAGCCGCTAAAAACGCTACCGAAAGATAGCCACCGTAATCGTTGCCCCAGACCGCAATTTTAGAATGATCGATATACGGAAGCTGTTTCAAATGGATCAATGCGATCTTTAGATCTTCGATTTCGAGCTCTCCGATTCTTTTGTAGATGGAATATAAATGTCGTTCACCTTGGAATCCAGTTCCTCTAGTATCGATCCTTGCAGTGATATATTCTCTACGACTTGAAAGATATCGCAGCCAATCTAGCTTGTTGAGATAGTTGACATTTTGTTCGTTCGGCAATCGATTCATTTCAATCACTAAAGGATATCTAGCATCATCGAATTCGTTCACTGTGGTTGGAATCATCAATTGAATCCGTATCCTATGGTTGTTCGGTCTTTGAATGGAAAACTGTCGCATTCTCGGAACGGTACGTTTGTCTAGCCAGCGTCGTAGCTTTTCACCATCATCTAAGATCTCAACCACCTTCTCAGTCTCAGTGTTGACCAAATAATGTATCGGTACATCTGGTCCAAGACATTCAAGCACAAAATGTTTCTCGTCCGGGCTGAAAATCGCATTGTTATAAAGGCAGCTAGAATTGATTTTACACGAGATACAATTGACAAAGTGCTGTTCGTTGGAGCTATTTTGATGTCGAAGCGAATAGATATGTCGAATGCCAGATTCATCGATGATGTTCGCAGCATAATAGAGTGTCTTGAGATCTTCTCTGTAGGCGAATATCGAAGTGACAACAAACTGTCCATAGGTAAGAAATTGTTTCTTTCCGTCCATCGTAATTTGTGCAATGTGATCATACATTCCAGCGGAACCATCACTGACTGGCATTATTAGAAAAACTTTATCGCCGCTAGCTGAGATAACTGGACGAGATTGTAGAACCAACGATCCGATCGGTTTGATTTGTTTCTCTTCACTCAAACGTTCACATTGCCAAACGGAAACTTTCTCACGACACTTTCCAATGATCGCTTGCTCTTGGCTTCTTTTTGTCCAGATAGCGATAAACTCATACTGTGTGGTCCAAACTGGCCCAGTACTAAGATAATGATCAACATATTCCGATTGTAATGGATCAAATGGAGGCATCACCGGTTGATTGTGATAGACAATCTGATTGCGATCATTCATTTTAGTGACCAACAAATTTATTTTAGGAATTTTTCTTCCTGGTTTCGAATACGGATAGGTTAGAAGTTTTGGATAGGAAGTGTATGTCGATGTTTTATCCTCGTACAGTGATTGATTCGAACGATTTGTGATCGCATCAGATTTCCCATAGATTATGTATGGGATTCGTTCAACTTGACTATTATCGATGTTGGAATGTATCATCATCCATCCACCGATGTAACTTTTGAGCCATAATCCATGATCACTTCGCCAAACATGCTCTTCGTAAAGAGTATCTGGTATGCCATTGTAAATGGAATCATCTTTGCCGTTTTCGGTTAGAATATGTTGAACATCTCCCATCGGTGTGAAAAGATAGATGTTTTGACGATTGACAACAATCTTTTAAATTAACGAAAAATTTAAAATCTATTCTCGATCCGGAAATGATTCAGAAAACTTACGATCAATGTGTGATTTGGCACAAAAGTAGCATATTGATGTAGATCGATTTCTGCCTCTTGTTTTTGCATCTTTAACGGTGTGAAAGTATGAAGCCGAGTATCGAACACAGTGAAACGAGCTAGATTGCTATAGGTACCGATACGTTTGTAGCCATGTCCCAAAAGAAGATAACGGCGATCGTAAGAGATCCAATATTTTTGAACTTCATATTGTCGCTATGGATTCACAAAATCAAACCTCAATGAAACCGGATTCAAAAAGATTTGGAAGAAAAAAAAAAACGCAAGAACGTACCGTCAATGCTCCATCAAGAATCAATTCTTTGTGTTTGTTATCGATGTTGTAGATACAAATCGATCCATTCAATTCTTTGTAGAGAATCTCGTTCGATGAGATCCATGTTCCATTGTATTGTTTCGATTCATAGCCCTCCAAAATGAAATCTTCAATCTTCAATGGTTCTCGTTTATCATCATTATCAATATCTTACAAAGAAAAAACAAAAAGAATTTGAAACAAAATTTGAAAAATAAATCAAATCAGATTGATTAGAAAGTAAGAAGAGAGAGAGAGAGAGAGAGCAAGATAACATACGTGGTGTCATCAAAACTATCGACAAGAATATGAATGAGCAGATAGTTGAGATGACCAGAAGCGAGATAAGAATTCCTTTCCAATTTTTTTGTTCATCATCGACCACTGGTATCTCCTTTGAGGATCGAGATCGAATGCAATGCAATCGAGAGACAAAAAAAAAAAAAAAAAAAAAGGATTGAGATTAAACAATCAAACCGAGATTTGAACGAAAAAAAAAATTTGATTTGAAAATCTCTCCTCTCTTCAAATTACATCTTTTAAACCTGGAGGCGAAAGACGTCGTATGTCACTCATTCCTGGCTGTTTCATCGTATAGAAACGTAATCGATTTTGATGATCGTAATCGGTTGAATCCGATCGGTAGAATTTCGATTGATTTTGATTTTTGATTGCAATCGATTTGGAATCTTTTCTATCGATTCGGCTCGAATTCGTTAGATTTCGATTAGCGATCAAATTGTTTAGATGTGAATAGATAAGGAACTTCATCTACTATCGTTTTAAAATGATAAATCTCATCTCTAAAGGATAGAAATCTAAAAAAAAAAAGTTAAACCAAAGTTAAACACCTTGAAATTAGATTGAATAACTCCTGAACTCTTTCTGATGCGATTCTAAAGAATTGAAGTTTTAAAAATTTGAAATGAACATCCCATCAATGATGATTGTTGAAGCCTAAATCATTGATCATCAATGATCTCAAATGGATTCTTTTCGATTGTTAAGGGATCAAATAAACAAAGCTTGAATGATCGATTGATTTCAAATCGAAACAAACAATTTTCAATCGATCGAATCTATCTCTTCTCTCTTTCTCTCTCTCTCTAGCTCGAAATTTTGATTCTATAGAATCTAGATGAAGAAGAAGAGAAGCATCTTTGAATTTCCAATGAGAAGAATCGAGAAATAGTACTAGAGATGACTATTTTAAGCTACGCTTCGGATGTTTCGTTTTTTTTTCAAACAATTTTTTTTTCTCTCCAGAACAAATATCCGCATTACGAATAATGCGAGAAGAGTTTGAGGCAAAGAGTTCTGTTCCAAGTACCTTAGGAATAGCCTTTGCTATAGATGCAAGTCTACTTCTAATCTCTCTCTCTCTCTCTCTCTCTAGGAATCTCTAGAATAGAGACGCATCCAATCTAATGGAATAGGTAAAGAGAGAGAGAGAGAGAAAATGTAGCGATTGAAAGAGACCCAAGAAGTTTAAAAAATGAAATCGGAATTTTTAAATTCGAATCAAATTCTTCTTCGAAATTGATCAGATCGAAATTGATAGTTCCTTTTTGGTAACATACTATTTGAAGGGAAAATATTTCTCTCTCTCTCTCTCTCTCTCTCTGTTACCTGCCGATTACCATCAAACATCTTGAAGAGATACCCTATTCTTGAGAGAATTTTTTTGATAAATTTTATCTAAATTTAGATTGTTCTCGATCCTATTCGATTTGCTGAGAAATTTTTTTTTCTTTTTCTTTAACAAATTGTTACAAGACAATGTTTTTATCGAATCAACCAGTTAAAGTATTTTATTGGCTTAAAACAATTTGAAATTTTTTAAAACAATTTCCTTTGCATTTTTTTTTTTTTCAAAACCAAAGTATGCGATTTCTCGCCGTTATTATTTGTCTCGAAAATTTCTATCAGATCTTAGAAGATCATTTTCATCGGAAACGACTACGATGAATAAGAATGAAATAGATGGTGCAATGAAAAATCGTCTCGAAAATCTTTTGAAAGATAGTTTCCCTAATTCGAAAGAAATTCTAGTGAAAGATATCTCTGGTGGTTGTGGATTTATGTTTGAAATTTATGTGACATCATCAAGTTTTCAGGGAATGTCTAAAGTCAAACAACATCTAACTGTTTCCAATGTAATCTTTCTTAATTTAAATTGATTTCTTAAATTAGCAAACTTACGATGAAATTTTATTGGAATCTAGGTTCTAAAGAATGAGATCAAACAGATGCATGGTGTTCGAATTTTCACCGAGATTCCACAATCTTGAAACATTGCCCCATTGATTTTTGAGCAAAAATTGCGATCCTTAATAGACATCGCAGAAATCTAGAATATTTCAATTTAATATTGTAAAGATTTTTCTATAAGAACTATATTTTTTTCGCCTATGAATCATTGTGTATCGAAAATAATTATTTTTTATTAAATTTTTATAGAATCGATATTTTTCATTAAAAGATAGTACTAATCTCTATAAATCGACTTGAAAAATTTTGAGACAAATGTGTTCCAGATTTCAAAATTTCAAGAAATGGAAAAAACTTTCGCTAAAAAAACAAAATAGATGGCGTGAAAATTTGTTGGAAGAAAAAAAATCACCAAAGAAAACGGGACATATTTTTATACCACTACTTTTTCGCAAGAGATAATGGCGACGATTGATTAGGAAGTGAAAGTGGTATACGTTTGTATGAGTACATTCTTTGAACCGAATCAAACAAAAAAAAAAAAAAAAAGAGAGAAACGAGATTGCAAGAAAATAGGAACACACCAAAAAGGAAACGAAGCAAACGGAGTTAGTATATAAAAAAAAGTGACTGCGTCATTAGAAAATCATTTCTCATCCCGTTCGTTGCTCGTTCTTCTTCACATTCAACTCTGTTGACTCTGCTCTCTTTTGTCCCCAGATTATCTTTCATTTTTTTTTTTGGAAAATTCATCCATTTCTTTATTAATTTATTGAATATTCATTGTTCAAATTCTGTCTTCATTTTTGAATTCGCTAAATATTGAAACTGAAAATAAAAAAAAAGCATCAAGATCACTCGTTTGTTTTTTTCGTTTTGAACAAAAAAACCTTAAACCAGTGAAGGATTATCATTTTAAGGTGTAGAAGTGAAGGTAAGAATTTGATTAACAACAACACACAGACCTCAAACACATACGTTGAGAAGATTGGCAAGAGGCAAGAAATGTTTGATTGCAACGCAACTCATTTCTTTGTCTCGAGCGCAAGTTGTGTGTATGTGTATGTGTGTTTGAATCCTACGCTCCTTAAATTTTACTTCCAAAATCGATTTCATTTATATTTCATTTCGATTCTAGATTATTGCGCCATATTGTTGTATTTATTTGTTGCTAATCTCTATTTTTTTCGTTTCACTTCGTATATATATTCATCGTTTTAGCTTCGATTCTTATTGGATTCGTAACACCTCGATTGCTGTGTAAACATCTAATCTCTAGCGTATATCTTTCAAATTTTGTCTACAAAAGTCAACTGCATGTCTACTACAAATATTCAAAATCCTCTCAACCTCAAAAACTTTGGTAAGATTTTCGATTTCAAGAGATTAGAGATTAATTTGTTTGAAAATTTTAGACCCTTTCGCAGATGCGTTCCGAGGTGATGATACTGGAACTCAAGACGGCCTTATCCACATTCGGATTCAGCAACGTAACGGTCGTAAAACATTGACCACCGTTCAAGGAATCGCTGACAATTTTGATAAGAAAAAAATTGTTAAAGCATGTAAAAAGGTAGATTTATTTTCATTGAAAAATGATTGATTTAATATCAAATTCATTGCTAGGAATTCGCTTGTAATGGAACTGTTGTTGAGCATCCAGAATATGGTGAAGTAATTCAATTGCAAGGAGATCAACGCAGCAACATTGTCCAGTTTCTGACTAAAATTCGTATCGCTAAGCCAGAACAATTGAAAGTTCATGGTTTTTAAATCCTGACCTTTAAAATGCGAAAATTTTCTGAATAACTAAGACCATCACAATCTAATGTTTCGATTTAATTAATTAATGCTAAAAAATATGTTTGGAAAGAATGACATCGAATCTGGACATCAGTCCAAGCCTTATGATGCTTGATCATCAAGTGAATTTTAAAACTCCAACATTGATTTATAATTGATAAGCATTACAAACAAAACATTTATCCACCAAAAAACAAAAACATACACTCAAACACCAATCGTTGTAATCATCAAATCAATTACTTTATTCTAAATTCAAGGATTCAATTGAAATAAAACACTAATCGAATTGTTCATCAATTTAATAAAATGAAAGCATTAAATAAAATCCCAATTAAGAATCATGGAATTGTTGAAGTTTTGTTCATAATCAAAGCGGTTTAATCAGAAATTAAGCGATAATGAGAGTATAGGGAAGAGGGAAATGCTTACATCTTCCGTTTGGTAGCAGTGAATCGTTCCATATATTTATCATACGATGGATCGTTTTGCAATTTTTTCATTTCGAATAGATTCCCTTCCATTGTAAGCAATGAGATGTTTGAATCACCAAGAATCGATCTAGTAAGCTCTTCGAGTGGTAAACAATTCTCTTCTAATCGTAACACTCTTAATCGAGAACATTTTGAGAGATCGTCGGAGATTTTCGTTAATTGATTTTGATTGAGATTAATTTCGTGTGCATTCATCTCGGCGACACCATCCGGTATCTCGGTGATTTTATTTTTAGACAGATCAATGAAATCTAACTGTCTCAATTGAGCCAAAGCGATCGGAAACGTACGTAATTGATTGTTGGAGAGATTCAATGTTCTCAGTGACCTCAAATCCATAATTTTTATCGGTAATGATGTTAGCATGTTCCCGTTTAACGATAACGTTTCCAGTTTGATCAGATGACACAACTCCTCTGGTAATGAGGTCAGAAGATTTTCATTCAAAATCAATGTTCGAAGTTGAGAAAAATGTGAGATTGTTGGCGGTAAAGATTTGAGAAGATTCGATGAGAGATCGATCGTTCGAAGAGTCGCGACACGAAAAACATCCGATGGTATCTCTTTTAGTTTCGCTTTGGTCAATTGAAAAACACCGGTACGTTGACTGTTCTCGATATGAGATTTAATACTCTGTTTATTACCCATCTTTGATGTATGAGATTAGCGCTAAGGAATTCAAACCAAACGTAAACAATCGAGAACGGATTTAATTTAGATTGAAATTTTCATAATTTTCAATTCTTTTTATAGTAACCAAACGAAATCTAGAGTTTGATTTCAATTAAATGTTAAGAATCAGCAGTATTCTTTTCATCTGTCTATGATACATTTGTATGAAAAAAACGATTGGAATAAAATTATACAATAGATAGCGATGAACTTTTGAATCTGAATACCAAAATTTTGCTTGAAAATGGATCAAATTTTAATTGAACCAAATCGTTTAAATTTGGATCGGAATATCAAATCATCATCAAGCTCGACTAACCCTTGATATTTTTGATGAATTGGGAGAAATGTGATGACATCTTTTGAGATGTTGCTAAACTGACAAAATATCTCGTGTTATTTTTTCAAAAATTTCTTATCTCAATTGATTTTGGATCTTGGAACAGCAAGTTGTGTTTTTTTGGAACGTTTTGGATTGTTTTTTTTCCCTCTATCAAAATGGCCGAACTTTTCAAGTAATTTTACTCTTGAATCTTTCACTTTTAAATGGATTTAATTTGATTTTTTTTTTCTCATTGATTAATGTAGAATACTTCAACCATTACAATTTATGCAGTCGTTTGTGGTGTGTTTTTTTAGATTTGATTCGTTCTCATTAGATCTCATAAGATTGTTGATTATGATTCTCATGTTTCTTCTATGTGAATAGAATTCCGGAAAGAGACCTGATGGAAGAAATTTTCTTGAATATCGTGATGTTCTTCTCAGTTGTAATAATATCACCAGTGCGAATGGATCAGCTTTGATCAAATTTGGATCCTCATCTGTTTTATGCGGTTTGACAATGGTAAAAAATATTTCTCGATGCCATTATTAGGCTCCTTATCTTATCTTGTTTTCGATTTAAACAGGCAATAGTCAAACCGGAAATGAATAGGCCAGAAGAAGGTATTCTATCCATAGATGTTCGATTTTCGAGCACAATTTCGAATGAAATCGATAATCCAGATCGAACTACCTACAGTTCTTATGTTCGCGAATGTCTTCTCAAAATTCTAGCCAATTCAAAATTCATTGATCTAAGAGAGTTGTGTTTGATACCGAGAAAAAAAGCCTGGCAAATCTCTGCGGAAATTGTTTGTTTAAATATGGATGGTTGCATAATTGATCAATCGTTGATTGTACTACTAGCTGCATTGAAAAAATGTTAGAAATTCCTAGCAAGAAAAAACCTTAATCTCTAATTTTTCTAGTCGAATATTTTTTTTTCAGGCCGATTTCCTAGATATGACGTTAATGCTGAATTTGAAATGATTACCAAAACCGATGAAATGATTGGATTGAAATTTTTGCACATTCCTATCATCAATACATTCAGTATAATTAACAAGTTAGTATCCGATTAGATTAGATCAATTTTAATTCTGAGTCTCTAAAAAGTAATATTCTTGTGGATCCGACGATGAATGAAGAGGATTTATCTGATTCCCTAATACGAATAGCTATCGATCCAGATTCTGCAGACAGAATCGATTCGGATGCAATCTATTTGCTCGAAGTGACTGGTTCCGCAAGCATGGATGAATTAAATTTGACCACGATCTTCCAGAAAGCCTCACAAAGATCGAAATTTTTAAAAAAACTAATTCTGAAACATTGCGATGAAAGCTCAACAAAAGAAGATCTAATCAAATTTGAAGCGATGGAAATTTAAATCTACACCACGATTCTAAGCTCTCTTTCTCTTGATGTAGCTGTGATGATCAATCTTTCAATGACTCATCTGATAGATTGGGAAAAACCTGATCTTTCAATGCAAACCAAACTATACTTAATATTGGTAATCAAACAAGAGTGTAAATTGATTGATTCGCGTGACTTTTTGGGGGAATCATCAAGGATAAAAAAATTTTTTTTTTTGCTCTTTCTTTTGTATAAATTTAAGAACTTTGTATTTAATTTAGATTCGAAATCCACAAAAAAAATTTACAGCTCAATCTAAATGAATTGAATAATGATAGCTAATTGGAAGTGATATCGAACCTTGATCTTGAAACTTTTAGCTCTCTTCTCTAGTTTTTATGTAATTTATTGTCAAATTCTTTTCTTTTTCCTCACTTCAATCTTTCAAGAATCCATTCAAATTATGATGTTAAAGTCTTCTTCTTCTTCTATTTCCTCAATTGAAATTTCAAACCTCTCCACATAACGAAACGCAAACAACATATAGTCAGGTTGAAGTAATCGAAAAGAGAAAGAATTTAGGTAGAAAATATTTTTTTTTTCTCTCTTTCTCTCTCTCTCTCTCACATCTAGCTCTTTGTCGAATTTGTCATCGAAAATTTTCAAAATCAATTGCTGTTTGTAGATTTTCTTACAAATCAAATCTCTCTCCTTCCGCCCCTCTCACCCCTCTCTCTCTCTCTCTCTCTCTTCGTTTCCGATCTTTAAAGATTGGAAATATTTGATTATTGTCATTATTTTTTTTTCCTATGCATTTTTTTTTCTTCACCGAACAAATCAATATTTGTTCAAGTTTTATCGAGAATGAAAAAGTTTGCTTTGTAAACAAATCGATCTTCAATATCGAGATAGATTTGAAATTCCATCCAAAATCGATAACCGAAAAGGAATCATTATTGTTGGAGTCTTCGAGAGAGAGAGAAAAAAAAAAAGAAGACCCTATCCAATTTTGGCTAGCTCGTCTAGATAAACACAATCACATCACAAAACGATCCGGTTAAAGTTTTGATTGAATTTGATTAAGCGTTAAACTCTTCCAAAAGTCCAAAGAGATAGAGAGAGAGAGTCCAATCAATCAAAACTCTGTGAAATTATTTTAAATAAAACAAAAAACAAAAAAAAAGAGTTAAGATAGGAGAGAAAATATTGAAGATTAGAATAAAGAAACTCTAAGGAATCATTCTTGATGCTTGTCTCGATGTCGTCTAGCATTCTCGTAGCAAAATGAATTGTGGGCTACATTCGAATGAATTGATGAATGATTACATCAAGCGACATAATGTCACCAAAATCATTCAATCACAAGATTCTTCCGGTCTGATATCGTTCACTCTCTCTCTCTCTCTCTCTCTCTCTCTCTCTCTCTCTCTCTCTTTTTTTCGTTCTTGTTGCTTTGAAGCAGTTTAGTTTTGCAACCCTATTGTTTTCCTATATTCCATCTCTTATTTTACGATGTCCGGCTGTTGGATCTTCTCCATTCTTTTCTCCTTCTTCTTCTTCTTCTTCTTCTTCTCCTTGAATGATAGATTGATCGAAGCCTTAAACAAGCAACAACAACAATGAAAAACGAAAAAAAAATGAAAAAAAAAAGACTAGCCAATCAATCAAAAACGAAATGAAAAGAGAATGTGGTGGAGAATGAAAAATACAAAAACCAACAAACCAACAAAACGCCAAGAGAACATTGAACGAAAAAAAAAATCGAGAAAAGAAAGCTTACGCTTCCGAAAGAGATGTTTTTGTTCCACCCAAGTTTTGTTTCGAGCAGAGAGAGAGAGAGAGAGAGAGAGAAATCAAACCAAAATCAAGGATCTTTGCATTTTCGGTTTTGGTTTTGGAGATTTTCATTTTGCTCTCCCTATCCCTAGCCATATCATCGAGATTGGAGAGTGAAGAGTCGCCAACCAAAAAAAAAAAAAAAAAAAGGCAAAAATTAGCGAAAAAAAAAATTTCGTTGTTTTTTTTCATATTGCACATAGTTCACACATAATTTTTTTGCATATATTTGCTTCACATCCGTTATGATGCGTCTTCGTCGTTCGATGTCTGTTTTTTTCCTCTTCTCTTCTCTCTCTCTCTCTCTCTCTCTCCATCTAGGAAAATTTCCGCAACACCAAATCTCATCCAACCGATTGATGGAGAGCCCAAAATGCGAATTTCAATGTTTAATGTCCATCTTCGAGAACGATTTAATCTTCAAGAGCTAGGGGAAATAGAGAGAGAGAGAGAGAGAGAGAGAAAGAATGTGAATGAAAAACTTCGACGAAAAACAAAAAACAAATTGAATTAGTCCATCTTTTGATTGTTTAGGTTTGGGTTCGAAATTTATATGGGTTTTTTTCGGCTTTTTTCCATTATTATTATTATTATTTTTATTTTTTTGATTACCATTTGAAATCTATTCGAAATCAAAGTTGATCTATGTGTGTGTGTGTGTGTGTGTGTGTGTGTGTGTGTGTGTGTGTGTATGTGTTACCTTCATCGCCATCATCATCAAGATTTCGTTTCAGATTGAATTAATTTGTTAAATAATTTAGATCTCTCTATCTCTAGTCTATTGGAGTGAATTTTTTTTTATTTGGTGTTTTTTTTTCGCTGCTGGAAAGGTATTTTTTTTTGTTGATGATGTTATTGTGCATCGGAAGCTATACTCATTCAATTAGATCTATGCTATTATCGAGATTGAAATTTTCATTATCACCCCACCATCATCATCACCACTACAGCCACCGCCATCATCATCATTATTATAATTATTATTATTATTATCGAGATGTTTCAATCGCAACTTAGACGTATCATTCAAAGACCACCATTGGTTTTAATTTGATGATACTTTATTTGATTTGTTTTAGATGTTTTAGTAGAGAAAAGAATCGAAGAATTCCATTCTGATCGGTTTTGTTTCTGGTCTTAGATCTCTCAAACCTAACCTACATCTACAATCTTACTAGAAATGGTAAGTGAGTCTTGATGATTTCTCTCTCTTTCTCTCTTTCGCTTTTTGAAGACAAGGAGATTCGATTTCAGCAAAGATCAAAGATTTTTTACTGAAATTTTCGAAAGTTTTGATCGATTTTTTTTGTTCCTCTTCAAATGCGAAACTTTAAATTACGTTCATCTTGAAACGGATCGATTTGATCCGAATCGGAAGCTTGAAGCTAATCATCTCATTTAATCATCAAATGTCTCATTTTTGTTTTTTTTTTTTTTTTTTTTTGTTACTTTGTTTTTGGTTATATTTTGAATTTTTTCAGATTTCTGAAGATCTTCTAAAGAGACAAGAAGAAAACTTTGTTTCTTCTCTCATCTTCTTGTTTGATTGCTGTCACTTTGTTTTCATTTTCTTCGAGACAACAGCAATCAAAAGTGAGATGATTGCAATCTTTGATTGCATTTGATTTTTTTTTCAATTCAACATTGTTAATCATCATCGAAACATCAACATCATTATCTTCACTGACTAGTGTTTCATCCAAATCAGTGTCCGTATGACATCATCATTGCCATTATCAATCGTAAGGTGATCGGATTCGAATTAGGATTTCGAGTTTGAAATCGGAAATTTGATCCTCATTTGAAAAGTTTTCAATTGAATTTTGTTGTAATTTTTTACGGAACTCATTGCTTCAAAGCCAATCAAAGCTTTAAAACTAGTTCATTCTGTTTGTTACAACATTTAGTTTTTTTTTGTTTAAAAAAAAAAACGGAACTTTTTCCCCAACCCAATAAACTTTTTTTTTTCCCAAAATGTTTCTCGGCGATAGATTTCTTTCAACCACATACCTTATCGGACGCCTACAGATCGGTAGGTGTCAGTTTGGTGTCATTTCAACAATGTCTCAATAATTCAAACTAAAGTCTAATGGGCGGATCCACAAATCATATCAGTTTTACAGCAAAGAAACGAGACGATTAAATCAACTTCAAAACAAACAAATTACCTTTGTTTTTTTTTTTTTTTCGTTGTTCTTTTTGGATCCGCTATTTTTCGGCCATTACCTAGGATTATTGTTATTTTGTTATTAGCTTCAAGTGTTATTAACTTGCATTAGTTATTGTTTCCATCTTTATTATTATTAATATTATTATTATTATTATTATTATTATCATATCATCGGTGCTTATTGTCTTGGAGATAGAGAGAGAGAGAAAAAGATTCGCAAGATTTAGCCTAGATTGACTCTCTCTCTCTCTCTCTCTCACTCTTCACTCTCTACTCGAACAATTAACGAGAAGAGAATTATCTCTTTGTTTCCATTCTTGGGACAGAGATCGAAGAAAAAAAAAGAGAGAAGTAATTATTATTAAGTTTATCATAATTTGTTTGTTTTCTCTTGTTGATTCGTTCCGGGTAACAAACAACCAAATAGATTGCCATCAAAAAAAAAAAAAAAAACACAATGGCAACGATCTATGAAGATTTTTTTTCCTTCCAGGTAAAAAAAAAGAAGAGAGAGAGAGAGAGAGGGGAGAAAGAGGAGAAAAAATCATAAGAATCAACAAATTTTTTCCCCCCAGTTCATTTGTGATAAGTTGACAATGATGTGCTGTTGTTATCATTGAAGCCGAAGCCAATGTCGATGTCGATGTCGATGTCGTTGATGATGTTGATGATGATCTTTTTTTTTTTTTTTTTTTGATTGTTAAATTGTTTCTTTTTTGTTTTTTTTTGCCTTTTTTTCTCCTACCTATTCCTACGTTTTACCTGTTATCATTGATAATTGACCATTGTAAGATATTTTGGTCTCCTCTCTCTCTCTCTCCGTTTTTTTTGAATAATTTTTGTTTATTTTTCGTATCTATTTGATATTTCCAACATTAATAATAATAGTACTGATAATAATAATAATAATAATAGTAATAATTGAATTCTTTCACACATCATTTTTTTTTCATCATAATCAAAAGAGAAAAACGATGGCTCAGCAAACAGAATAGCATTGATGGAAGAAAATAGCCGAAAAAAAATAACCGAATTTTTTTTTTTCTAATTTCATCTACGAACATCAAAAAAAAAAAAAAAAAGTCTATGAAGATCTTGTTCGGTTTTCGACACCGTAAAGCTTTTGTTTCAAATGTAACCAGATAAGGTTAGGTGAAATATTACTGATTACTTTAACAACAACACTTAGATTGTTGATTGAATCGAAGATCGAATTTGAATATTGTTTTTTTGTTCTCGTTCAGTTCTCTCTCTCTCTCTCTCTCTCTCTCTCTCTCTCTCTCTCTCTCTCTCTCTCTCGTTCTAGAGTCTACTATCGAATTTTTAAGCATTCAAAACACACCCACCTACCATACGTCAACAAAAGAGTTAGCTAATCCAATCAATCATATCTCGAAGAGAGAAAGATGGATATTTTTTGTTTTTTTTTTTTTGGTGTTTGAATTTCAAACAATCATATTTCATTCATATACTCTCTCTCTCTCTCTCTCTCTTTTTGGGTTCAATAATTGGATCAAAAAAAAAAAAAACTAGTTAATGGATTCAACAGACTCTCGTATAGACATCGAGAGAGAAAGAGAGACATAAATTGAATCCATTTCAAAAAAGCGTAACACTAGAATTTGGTGTGTTTGTTTGTAAAGCTTATTTTCATCAATAACTTCACTCCACTAGATCTGTATCATCATCATCATCGTCATCATCATTGTCATTAAGATCCAAGAGAACAATGTTACAATAGGTTACAATTGAAATTAATTATAATTACTGACAAACAAATCTTATAGAGAACAGATACAAGATGATGAGGGGAGGAGGAAATTTGCAATTTTCTTCCAATATGAGAATTTCTTTTTTTTTCATATGTCGATTTTGTGAAATGAATGAGATTTGTGAATTTTTTTTCCTTTTCTAAGATTTTGAGAACGTCTGGATTAAACCTCGAAACAGACAGACACACACCTGTTTATTGGCCATACCAAAAAAAAAAAAAAATCTTATCATAGAAATCGAAATTTCAAACATCCTTTTTTTTTCTCCTAAATCAATGAATAAATTCAATGGAAACGAAAAAAAAATGATCTAATTTCGAAACAGAAAGAGAGAGAGAGAGAGAGAGAGAGAGAGAGAGAAAGGATCGGTGCCTAGATTGTTCCCGATTGCTCTCAATCATTCTTCCATCGCTCAAATTTGTTTGATGAATGTAAGCGAAAAAGAATGGAAATGTGATTTGTGATCAAATTTGATGATTACGATTATGATTGAGATTATGATTATGATTATGATTGTGATTAGGATTTTTATTACCATCATTAATTGTTATTATGGGAAAAAAAAAATCTGTCTCCATTCAGTTTGTGATGTGGCACAACGAGATCCAATCACACACTCTACTTCTTATATGCTCTGACAAACGCTGCTTGGCATTCGATATGAATATAATCAAAACTAATTATTAAAAATGACCAAATAGATAGATTAGATCCAGAACAATATACCTAGTGATCTTGGAGCACATATGGGAAAAGAGAAAGAGAGAGAGAGAGTTCAAAATGAATCGACTCAAAGATTGTTAGAGAATCTAGCCCAGTATTCAATTAGAATGAAGAGGATTTTGAGCGATCCTTGCCATGGAAAAGAGAACAAATTTTGTTCTTTTCATCTTTTATTTTAACCGAATCAATTTTCAGTCAATTTACCTGAAAAGATCAATCTTTTTTTTTTCTTCTTCACCACATTTCAAACTTTGTTTTCATTACGACTTCCATCTTTCTTTCTCTCTCTTTATAGAGACATACGAATCTGTTTTGCTCTTAAACTTGATCGATTTTAGTGGAGCGAAAAAAAAAATTACAAAAAAAAATAAACAAAAACTAAGTGGTAGTAAGTATAATTGATCTAATTATCTTTGATTTGAGTTGAAAAAATTGCCTAAGCTTACCAAGATAGTTTAGCTTCAATCGCTATTCGTTTTTTTTTTTTTTTTGCTTATACTTTCAATGAAATAGTCGATAGGACTAACAACAATCTCAATAAACAATAAAGTTTGAGATTTTAAAAAAAAAAAAAAAAGATCAAAGTCAAAGCGGAAGTGAAATTGCGATCGATGAGCATAATTTATTATTCGTACAACTTAAGTGAAAAAAAAATCCTCTCTCGAAATTCCTTCATAAATTTTTTTTTTGTTTCGAATACTTCGATGTTTCGCGATATGAAATCGAATCTGTTTTGATTGAAAATGTTTTGTTTCTTTCGTTTTTGTTTAGATTTTCTTTATATTCAAAAAAAAAATTTGCCTTCAGCATTCAAAAAAGAGTTAATGGTGAATAAATTCGAAACTTATCTTCGTTTATCTTTTTAGCAAATCTATTCGTTAGTTTACCATCACAATTCAATCGGTCTGAAAATTTTGATTGAGTTTTGGATCGAAAACTTGGGAACATAGAGTGAAACGTTCAGAAAGCTTGGGAAATAAAAAAATTTTTTTTTTCTGTTTTTCGAATCAGCAAATAAAATTTTTTTTTTCTTTGCCTTAGATTTTCTAGTTCTCTCTCTCTCTCTCTCTCTCTCTCTCTCTCTCTCTCTCTCTCTCTTTGTTCCATATAATGAAAAAGTAATACTTCAATCTTTGAGATTGGATGGAAGAAAATTGAGACCAAACAAGAGAATTCCGATATCCATAGCATAATTGGAAAGTTCGTTGGGGGGGGGGGGAAACTCAAAAATTTTCGATTTGATTTTTTTTTTCGTCTCTAATTTATTACCTTTATTTTATCTTGTTTTATTTCCAATCTAAACAAGAGAGATTTACAATTCTTTCGAATCGTTTTCAACTCGTCCCTTCTATCTAGAGTTGGCAAAATTCAAATGGCAATCAATTTAATTTAATAAGCGCTTTAGGTCAGAGGTCATTGAGTTATAGAACGTAAAATCTTCGCTAGAATTTAGATTAGGTTGCTGAGGCTGATTTAGATGCTGAGGTTTGTTTCGAGAAGAATTCCATTCCATACACACACCAGAATCGAATCTAATTTTTCAACGTCTTCAATTTTGAATCGAAACAAATCTCGGAAGTTAGACAGAAATAATTTCGATGTCAATCAGCCATCGAATAATTTTGATTTGAAAAAAAAACGTCACATCAAAAATTTACAAAAATTAATATTTTTTATTTAAAAAAAAGCAAAGCAGAAAAAAGAAACAATCATTGAAATTTGATCGATTGGATTAGCATCGAATTGAATTGATCTTTTTTCCAGACAACAACCAGATGAAAAGAATAGAGTTGCAAAAAGAGAGAGAGAGAGAGAGAGAGAGAGAGAGAGAGAGAGAGAGAGAGAGAGAGAGAGAGAGAGAGAGAGAGAGATTTCTTCAAATTCAAAATTTGAAGTTTCAAAATCCAAAAAAAAAAATTCATCAAAACATCATTTGATTTCAAACCAGACCGTAGACAGAGATTTGTGTACAGATCTGTTCGGTCGTATTGTATTGTTCGTCGAGAAGAAAATCAATCCTTAAATTAAATATTCGTTCAAAATAGACTCCGCTTTCTCATTCAAACAGTATTTGAACAATTTTAATCGATGAGATTAGGAGAAAAAAAAATTGACGAACGCAAATTCCTGTTTTCATGTGTTTGGGGAGGGGAAATGGAGTGTTTGAAAAATTGTTCCAATTTTAGGATCGAAATTTATTCGATTTTTTATTCCACCGCTATTCATTTTACGTATTTGAATTGTTTGCATAGAAATCGAACACGTGGATAAGAAAAAAAAAAATTATTTTTTTCCAATACCGGAAGAAGGTTATTGATTTTTTTTTCACTTTCACCATCTTTACTTCTTTTCTCCATTTCTCTTAGAGATTTTTCTCAAAAACAAACATCAATTGTGTGGAGAAAATTACAATCGGATTGAGACAAAATAAAAAAAATTCGGATCGGAGATCGGAGATGGATGAATGGCTGAGATAATTTTTCTTTTTTTTCAGATTTTTTTTTTCTCACATTTTAGAAAATTGTGCGAATTGTTGTTTGAAAAGAGTTTCCATTTGTTTGCTTCTTTTAATCCGAATTTATTTATTTATTCATTCATTCATTCCAAAATAATTTTTTTTTTGTCGTCAATTTCAATTTCGAAGAGAATTTCGAGAATTTAAATTTCCTCTTTTTTTTCGAGAATATTAAAATTCGAATGAAAAAGTTCCAAAGAGAGTAGAAGGAATTGATTTTTAGAGCGAAAAACTCATCATCAATTAATAGCTTATGACAATTAAATGGGTGTGGCAATAGTATCTTCTTCATAAACAATAATAAAGCAGATGACGAATAGAAAGTTAGAGAGAGAGAGAGAGAGGGTGTCAAGGCGTGATTCGAATGAGACTATAAATTGTACGGAGGCGGGTCTGTTTTTTTTTTTTTTGATTCTACGTACGCCTTTCGCTGGCAAGCTATGGCAAGAATACGTGTCTAAGGATTTCTTGGAAGATTTTCTCGCTAATCTCAGATTCAAAACCATTCGTTTTTTTTTCTTCTTTGTCTGAATCTGTTTTTTGTTTTTTGTTTTTTTTTGAAAAAAAACCAAAGAATTTTCGGAAGGACAGAATCAAACGATTCTAAGTGCTGTAAGAGTTAAAAAAAAATTCTGGCTCGATTCGAAACGATTTCTTGGCCCCATCATAAACACCAAAATGATGGCTAAAAGTTTAGGATTTTTTTTCGATTTTATTGAAATGAAAATGAAAATTTAATTTACAATGGAAAAAAAGGCAAAGTTTAGAGCAAAAAAAAAAAAAAAAAATCTTTCGGTACCAAAGTGTTGTTTCATCATTCTCTCTAGAAACATCTCTTCTTCTCCACCAATCCTAGATCTCTTAAGAAATCGATGCATTTGCATCCAAAAAAAAAAAAAATTAAAAAAGAAAATTTTCTCTCCGAAAAAAAAAATAGTCTGTCTGTGTGGTGTTGTCTTTCGATTTTTAGAGCTCTTTTATAGCACTACGAAGTAATCTTTATGTATAAAACCAGTTGGAACAGCAAATCTTTTTTCTTTTCAACTAGAAAATAAAAATTGATTACCTTTGTCGATCTAAAATAATGATCGTTCGTTATTAAGGCGTCAATTTACTCCCCTCTCTCCTAGCTCCATAATGATCATGAAAGCTTGATTAGCTTTATGGATCATAGAGATTACTACTATTATTATTATTATTATTATTTTTTTTTATTATTGATTGAAATTGATGATATTTAATAAAATGCGAATATCATTCGTGATGATCGTAATGATGGTCACTCACAAATTATATCGATGCTTTCTTCTCTTTTTTAAGCCGAAATTATTGTGATAGTGCTTGTGTCGAACACTACAAAATCGTAAAGAGAGAGAGAGAGAGAGAGAGAGAGAGAGAGGGAAGGAAGTGAAAATCCCCATGAAAATATCAATATTTTTTTTTACTGTTCACTTCCTTCTCTCTTTTTGAGCCTAACATATTTTCCTGTTTCATTTTTTTTTTCATTTCGAGGTTTTCTCTCTCTCTCTCTCTCTCTCTCTCTCTCTCTCTCTCTCTGGTTTAGCGACATATTTTGGTTTTGAACTCTTTTCCTCTGTTTTTCTTCCGACATTCATTAAGTAGATCGGATCGATTAACGGACATCCACTTACGGCAACATAAAAAAGCAATAATCTTGGGCTCGTGTTATCAACAGGAATCAGAAAATGATCGAATTTTTTTTCCCATCAACATCATGTGGATCCGAAACAAGAACCATTAAATAGTGAGATGCGAGCAAGCAGAGAGAGAGAGAGAGAGAGAGAGAGAGAGCCTTAATCTTGAATTCGTTTACATCTAAGATTCGAGACGAATGACAACCCGTCAGTTAGTTGAAAATTTCCATCTGTGTCTCTAATGATTAATATTTAGCTGAAAGTATAATTTTTTTTTTCGAAGCGGCGATATTTTCCTCTCTCTCTCTCTCTCTAGAATTGATATGATCTTTCATAATTTAAGAATGAATGCAACAAATACAACTGGCAAAACTAGCCAAGCAATCATAACATCGGCTGATAAAATCAACTAGGAAGACGAAGAAGAAGAAGAAGACGAAGAAACAGAAGAAGATCCACCACCAGAGAAAAAAGTAATATCAAAAAAAAAAAAAAAAAGATTTCCCTTTTCTTCTTTTCGCTTGCGCTACAAGGGGGAGGATTTCTAGGGAAGGGGATAAAATACTCAGGTGAATCTCCTTCCGACGAAGATCATATCGTCGTAATGATGATGATGATGATGATGAAGCATTAAAGCTCTTGCGAATGAAATCCGAAGCCCTAACGATAGAATATGAGAAGCAATAGAGAAGAAATCAAAGACGCTAGGGAACAAAAAAAAAAAAAACATCGTTAAGGTTCAACAAGTAGTGAACGAAAAATGTTTTGTAGAGAGTGTAACTTCGACAACATCATCATTGAATCGCAGCTATGTTTTCGAACGAAAAGCTCTTTCATTCGAAGATTTGTATCATCGGAAAACGAATTCGATTCGAGAACGGAAGAAAGGAGTCACTTGAGCATCGAATCTTCGATGTAAAGATCACATCTTCTGATCGATTTAGAAGAGCTTCAAAGAGAAAGCCTAAACAGATATTTATATTTATTTTATGCATCTCATTTATTTCGACCAGACAAAATTCTTTAGAGAAAGAGAAGATTATTTAAGTGGATGGGACGGAATGCGTTGGCCTACGATGTCACTTTTTTCTTTCGCAAATCTTTTTCTTTTTCTTCTCTCTCTCTCTCTCTTTCTCTATTCCGTCGTCGTTCGTCCGCCAAATCCGTTATCTAATCCGCAAAATAAAAAAAAAAAATCGTTTAATATAAAGGTATTCGCCTGGTATACCTGAGATACTTGGTGTTTTTAGTCAATGGAATTTCAGCTATTATCAATGATTTTATCAAAAACATTAGATCATTGAGAGAGATAGATAGAGCTAGAGAGAGAGAGAGAGAGGAAGAGAGAGAGAGAAAAGTAGATTTAATTTTCTCTTCACTAGAGATGTACAAATCTTGACGTCTACTTTTTTCCGAATTGATTTCGATCAACATTGTCGACAAAATCCAACAAATTAGATTTCCTTCTGAGATTCAAAAGCATCATCGGAATGGAATAGAAGGAAGAAGAAATCGACATCTCTTTTTTTCCCCCTCTCTTTGC
This sequence comes from Sarcoptes scabiei, assembly GCA_020844145.1. Taxonomy (NCBI): domain Eukaryota; kingdom Metazoa; phylum Arthropoda; class Arachnida; order Sarcoptiformes; family Sarcoptidae; genus Sarcoptes; species Sarcoptes scabiei. The sequence goes on along the minus strand of CP080482.1, from coordinate 5,813,621 downwards.
TCTAGAAATCCAATCTCTTTCTCTCTCTTTCTCTCTCTCTCTCTCTCTCTCTCTAGCTGTCTGTCTGATTTACGAAACAGATTTGTCCGATAGAGACTAAACCGACACACCAATATTCGCAAGCTATTACCATTTATTAATCAGCATTTTATTTTATTATTATTTTTTTTCGCTTCGATCGTTTTCTTCTCACAAGTAGCTTCCACATCACTCATGGAATAGCACACCAGTAGTTTCCGTTATAATCAAAATAAAAAAGATAATAATAATAATAATACTATCAACAGAAAAAAAAACAGCATTCTAAATGTAAACGTCGAAGAGATTCGACCAATGAGAGCTGGTGGTGGTTCAATGATTGAACAAAAAAAAAAAAAAAAAAGTCATCAAACAATAATGAGGAAGATTTTTCTATCGTTCCACTCTTCTCTTCTCTTTTCGTTCTCTTAAGCTTCTTGAACTCGAAAAAATTTTAAACGCCTTTTTGACTCGCATCACTCGAATCTCTTTCGTTCACAAAGGGAGCTTTTTAACTTACTTCGAGGATAGATTACACCATGAATGAGATTCATTTCGAATAATGCTTGAATGTTGTAGAGAGAAACAAACCTTACACACACACACACATATTAATTTACCTGTATATGTATGGTAAACGGGAGAGAGAGAGAGAGAGAGATAGATATCAGCACACTTGTCTGACATTTAGCAAATACACACACACACACACACACACATAAACACACACACCTGTAACGGATTCTAGAACAGATTTGATTTCGCCATTTCGAAAGCGGAACCAAAACGCTATTGAACTATTTCGCATTTTTCTTTTCCATCATCAACAACAACGATAACAAAAGCATCAAATTTTTTTCCACAACCATTACCACCACCACCATCATCATCATCATCATCATCATCATCATAGTCGTCGTCGTCGTCGTTGTCTCGTAACGAATCAACAATACAATTTAAAAGAAAAAAAAAAAAAAAGAGTAGAAAGCAAGTTTTGTTTCTCTCGATTTCACACTTTATTTCAACAATCTCTAAACTATAGAGAGAATGGTCGAAAATTTTTTTTTTTTGGATCCATAACAATAATGACGTCGATGATTTCGATATCGATGATGATGATGTTGATGATGATTATGATGGTGTTTAATGACGATAATTGAATGATCAGTTCGGATCGATGTTCCGATATCTTCATTCGGAATCGATGAATACATCATCAACGATCAATGATGTGATGTGAACCAATCAAAAAAATTGTTCTTGATCAATTTGATCTTGCGATTGAATCAAACATCATTCGTTCTTCGTACTCATCGACTTAAATTTCAACGATTTGTTCTATTTTGTTTGGTTTTTGTTTCCGTTTTTGTTTCTGTTTTTTTTTCTTGAATTCCAATTGATTCCAATTGTTGTTATTATTTTTGTTGTTGCTGTTTTTGTTTCAACGATTCGTTGTTTCTTTCTTCTTCTTCTGGTTCTGTTCCATTCCAACAATCACGGCCATTTGTTTTCCGTTTAGAGAATCTGAGAATCATAGTCTGTAACACTTTGAAAAAGACTTATTCCAATAGTCCTCGTTTGGTTGGAGTGTGTATGTGTGTGTAGGTGTGTTCATTTAATCTTATCATTCGGTTGAATTCGATGTTCCATGACGATCCAACACTCATTGATTAGACATTGATCCCATTTTTTTTCTTTTGTTTTTTTTTTAATTTCAATTTTTCAAAACGTTTTGTTTTGTTATTCTCTCATTTTGTTGCTATTGTGGCTGTTTCAGTGTTTTTTTTTGTTAAAGTTATTATTATTCCATTGTTTATGTTCGATTTTGATTACAAATCTTTGTTGAATCTTTGGTTTTGTTTTTCTCATTTTTTGTTCGTATCTGAATCCGATATGCTTATTCATCGGTGTTTCGATCCTCTATTCATTGAATTTGTTGATTTTTGATTGATTATCGAAAAATACCAACCACACAGGTAAAACGGTTAGCTATTATGACATTTTCAATTCTTCAACCACAAAACTAATTTCCCCCCACCCAAAAAAAAATATCAATAAAGCATCTTGTTGATCATTCGATCGAATGTTAGATTGTTACCTTTACTCTTTTTTGCTAATTTTTTTTTGTTTTGTTCGGGCGACAATCTCGTATCGATCAATTTCAATCTCTTTGATTTTTTTTTTTTTTTTTTTGGAACAAAAATCTCTCGAATCTCATTTTGACATTTTGATCGATCTGATCGAGAAAATTGATTGGAAAATAATTTGAGAGATTTGATAAAAAAAAAAAATTATCAATCTGATCGATCGATCAATTTGAGAGATTTGTAAATGAAATTAATAAATTCTCGTAGTGAATTAAAAAATCAACTCTCGAAACAATCGAAAAATTTGGATCGAATTCTTGTCGTTTGGTTTTTATCAATCGAAAAGATATCGAGATAGACTCGAAATTTCATAGTTCTACGAAATTATTGTATCACTAAAACTAAATCAGCTAGATTGTTATCCGAGAATTTTTTTTTCTCTTTTTTTTTTTTTTTTTTTTTGATTACAATCGACACAAAGATTTGGTCTAAATTTTCGGACTCCAATATTTCATTGAGTCGGAGAAATTTAGCGAATGAAATTCGAGTAAACAATATCGTATTCGATTTGATTATACTCTCTCTCTCTCTCTCTCTCTCTCTCTCTTCTAAAATAAACACTGAAAAAAGATAATAGCTAATACCAAGATTCAGATAGAGGAAAATTTTTCGATATTTATCCAAATCGAAAAAGAAATCCCCAAACACTGCTTTTCGTAAGCTTTTGTTTCCGAAATCAAACATCACAGAATCTTCGATCTTCGAGTTTTGATTCTCATCCTTTTTTTCCCCCTCCATCTGACCATTCTCTTTTTTGTTTGGTGCAAAAAAAAAAACAAAAAAAATATTTGCAACGAGAAAAAAAATTGAATAAACAAAAAAAAAAATGGAAATGGAAAATAATATAACTATTCTATCCTTATTTCTATATTGATTTTTTGCGAATGTCAAAGATTGAAGAAGTAAACAGAGCTTTAATGCTATAGATCACAGTGATGATAATCGAAATGTAGAGGTGTTTGGAATTGGCTAACAAAATGATGACATAGAATAATAATATTATTATTATTTAGTATTATTATTATTTGAAAATGCTGATAATGACATATTTCGACATTTTCAATAATCTTTTTTTTTTTTTTTTTTTTTTTTTTTTTTTTCTTCCAAATATCCAAATATCCAAACCAAACAAATTTTGTTGAGATTTCTTTTCATCTCTCACTTTCATCGAAGAGAATATCAATATCATTGATGCCATTCACTTGTTGTTGTTGTTGTTGCTGTTGTTGTTGTTGTTTCATTTAGAATTTCATTTTAAAAGGTGCATACAAAATTGTTTAAAATATCCTCCGATTCATCACAATTTTGCAAGGTTGCGCTTGCCATTTCAAAGATCCAAATACATGTAGAGCTGTTCAGCTTGTCTGTGCTTGCAATCTTCTTGTCTCTAATCTAGAGATATTCATTCAAAATTATAGCTAATAATTTAGTTTGTTTTCATTTCACTATTCGTTTTCTTTGGTCCCTTTGATTCTCGATGATGGATGTTTGAGATTACGATTCTATTCCACTAACAATTGGTGCTCATAGTGATTTTTTTTTGGTGTTTATGATTCTGATTCTGTTTCTGTTTCTGTTTCGGATTCTGTTCTCTCTTTCGTTGTTCACCCGTATGAGATTTTTTTTCTTCTTCTATCTCTTCAATTCTGCTCAAATGCTGAGAAATCAATAGAAGCTCTCTCTCTCTCTCTCTCTCTCTCTCTCTCTCTCTCTCTCTCTCTCTCTCTCTCTCTAGGCTTCCCACAACGGAAGCTATTCAAAGTAGATTCAATTCTATTACGTTCTTCTGTACAGTGTGTTGCGTTGGAAGAAAAAAAAAAAAATAAAATTTGAGTTTGCACCGAAACGAAACAGCAGTTGCATACAGACACCGGCTGATGGATGCAGAAAAAGTGAGAGAGAGAGAGAGAAACTAATAATGATAATTGGGATTTGAACAAACTAACAACGAACCGAATAAGATCAGAATGAATCCAGACACATACGAACATCCAAACATTCGCCTACACAAATTATGTGAAGCATAAATACCGAGAGAGGAAACATTCAACAACAATAATAGAGAATTCTTGTGTCTCATTATGGATCGAGTTGTTTAACTACATCGTTCATTCTTTTTCGCTCTCGTTACAAAATTTTGGATCTTATTTTTTTTTTTCTCTCCACACGATGATAGAATTTTTCTTTCGATAGAAATCTAATTTCATATTTTTTTTTGTGAAATGAAAGAAAATTGTGACAACACCACAGATTCTAATCAATTGATCGAATTTATTTTTTTTTTTATTCCATATTCTTATTGATCTTAATTTTTTTTCTCAACCAGATTTTGGACCTCTTTTTGGATGATGTTCTAGTGATTGATCAAGATCGCTTTCTTTCATCTCTCTAATCGATTTGGCTAAGATCAGTGAATCGACGACGTGTTCCAAGTTCTTTCTAACCTAAACCTAGCGGATCGAATTTGATCGTGGCACATTCTTCTAGATCGATCGACCTAAATCAAAGAAAAGGAGATGAATTATTTTTTTTTCGCCCAAAATATCCAATAGTACGATTATTTCTGTGAGAAATTTTTAATTCTAACTTCCAAAAAAAAAAAACATCAAAAATTCCATCTTTCTAGTGAAGTGTATTGTTTGCCATCAAGATTCTTCGATTCGAATAGCGAAAATCTCGACAAATCTTACGTTCAAGAACTTAGATGATAATATTTGACCACTTTTTGTTTTTGAATCTCTATTTTCATCGTGAAGATTTTCTTCTTTTGATTAACTTCATCATTATTGCTGGCACAATCGACAACCTTGGATCTTAGGCTCAATCGAAACGTAGTTCGAAACCTATATTTTTTTTCGACCCAATTTCCTACATTCTCTCTCTCCATAGATGTGATCTGGAATATAGATCATTGAAATTCATCATTTTCAATTTTTGTTTAACAATCACATCAAAATAATTTTTTTTTTCTCGAAATCCAAATGTACGGTCAAAACGGTTCAACTCTTTTGAATGGATCGATTGGTTATCTAGAGAACGGAACAATGCTCGGTTACAACGGTGATATTGCAATCGGTTTCACTACAACACCGAACGGATGTTGTTCGATGATGGTGAATAAAAATCATACGAACGGTGGTGGTAGACAATCATCATCTTCCTCTACAGTAACCTCATCATCCTTATGTTCTTCTTCATCTTCATCGTCATCTGCATCATCATCATCATCATCATCCTCTTCATCCTCTTCATCATCGACAACATTGGGGCCAACACATTTGCATCATAATTTTTTCCATCCGAATTCTGGAGCAATCACTGCAGCTCTAAGTTCAACGCCGACACCGATTCTAAGCATGGAGGATACCTATATCTGTTGTGCTTATTCACCAAGATGTTTCATCATACAAAAGGTTGGTACAATTGAGTTTTTTTTTTTAATTTCTAATTTCGTTCTCTAATCAAATCGATCTCGATCGAAAATGATGTTTTTTTCTCGAGATGAGATGATTACCGTTATCATCATCATTTGATTTTAGTATCCATAAAAATCTAATGATTACCTAATTTTTTCTTTAGTATTTACTAATAACAAAAAATTATCTTTGGAACGATGGAATTTGATTCCAATCTTTCCAATAGCTTAAGAGATCGAGAGATTTACAATGATGTGCCAATGCCATTTTTTGGAATGATTAGTTTTCGAGAGAGAGAGAGAGAGAGATGGATTGAGAATTACGCAGTAATACAACTGGATGTGGAATCCCAACGATGATGCTGATGGTGATGGTAATGTTTGTAGTAACGACAATTAGAAATAATGATAAAACAAAAATCATTATCAATGTGAACGAGAATTATTGCGAAACACTAATGATCATTTGACTACAGAATGAGGTCCTTCCTTATTACGGACCATTGAGACTTATCGCTCTCCAAACTGCTTGGCCCATCCAAGTTCTTTGACAATCGACCGATAGATTACCGCTTCTTACCCGTTGAAGACTTGAACTTGAACCTATCATCTCACCAATGATTATCAGTGGGGTAAATTTTTGACCTTCACTCACTAGACCAAAGGTTACTGATTTTTAGATCTGAAAAATGGTGAAAAAAAAAAATAATTTGAATAATCAAATTTGCACTACACCATCTTCAAGTAAGAGCTTCAAGAGAACAATAGAAGAGGAACCAAAAAGGGCGTGTTGAGTTTTTGGTGGATTCCAATGATAAGCTAAGCTAGCTTCAATTGTATCTGCTAAAAGAGAAAAAAAAAAAATCAAAACTCTCGTGATCGAATCTCTCGAGAGATGATCAATTATCGGAAGAAAAAAAAAAAGATATCAAAGAAAAACTGATTCTTTCGAAACAGAAAACTAAATAAATAAAAAAAAAACTTTTTTTTTTTTTAATTGTTTTGGTAAGGTTTTCAATTTTAATTTTGTTCAAAAAAAAAAAAAAAAAAAAAAAATTTCCCCTCTCGAGATACTACTACCATTGTTGATTAGATAGCAAGTGGATTGGTTGGAGCAAATAAGATAGCTGAGCTGTAATCTTTTAGTTTTAGTTTTTTATTTGGGAAGTTTTTTTTTTTTTTTTTTTAAATCCGAATTCAAATTTTAATATTCAACCTAATGAATATAATAATAAATTGTATCTAAGTTTAGTTTGGATCACAAAGTTTAGGATCGAGGAGTTTTGGATCTAATTTCAAATAATTCATTCATTCTTAATTAGCTATACCGAGATCGTTTTTCTAATTGAATTACTTTCAAGCATCGAACCTCTAAAGACCTTAGAGAGTAGTTTGAGTTCATAATCCATAGAGCTCTATCTTCGCGATAGATATATCTTAGATATGAATTATGATATAATTCTTTTTGAGTATTTATTCATTTATTTTTTTTTCACTCTTAGATCTCTTAGCTCTTGGAACTCTAACATTCTTGAATCATGTTTTTTGGAGTATGTCTCGTTTTTTTTTGATGGTATTAGATCAATTTCGATGTTTTTTTTTATTTCTTGTTGTTGTTATAAATCAAAGCTTATCGGAATAGAAAAACATAGATTGGATGTGAATTGAATTGAATGTATTTTTTTTCTCCAACACAAAAACACAACAGAAAGAGAGAAAGAGAGAAAGAGAGATTATCATCTTCATTCTCTATTCACTGAGATATTATTATTATTATTATTATTACTATCACTAGTTTGGTTCATAAATAATTTCGGTTAGTTTGGTACGCACAAAACAATCAAGAAAAGAGAAAGAGATAATAATAATAATGATTATTATTATTATTATTATTATCCTTCATCATTCATTGTGAAGAATGCCAAAGATTAACTATACTATTTGTAGTGTACTACATTAGCATCAAGATCAATGAGAAAAAGATTCGAAAAAAATTCAAACACTAAACTAAACGGAAACGTTGGGGAAGAAAAGAAAAAAAAAAATAAAAACTTTCAAATTCCAATCCTTTTTTTTCTATTTTTTTGCTTCAGTAGCGAATCGATTCCGTAGTTCATAAAAATTCCAATAAGAATAGAATAGAACTTCTAAAGGTTTTGATTTCTTTCTACTTCGATTTCGACTTCGATTCTGACTTCCTTTTTGTCTTTTCTTTTCAGTTTTTTTTTTCTCCTCATAATCATATCTTGTTAATGTTATTATTATTATTATTATTATTATTATTATTATTATTATTATTATTATTATTACTATGGTTATTGTTATGATTATTGTTATTTAAAATTGTTGTTTGGTGCTTTGATGTTCATGATCAATCAATGAATGAATGATGGCCATAATCAATGCCTAGGCAATTCAATAGGTAATATTGAATGTTTTTGGTTGAATTCGATTTTCAATCCGCTTCTCTTTTCTTCTTTTGTATTCTTATAATCGCTATTGTAATCTTTGAAATTTGTATTCAAATTGTATTGTTCAATATGTTCAATGTCCACGGTCTAGTATCTCTCTCTCTCTCTCTCTCTCTCTCTCTTTTGCTCTTCTAATGGATTGATTTCGGTTCGAAAGAAGAAGAAATTTTTTCATTGATTATCTTTTATGGTTAAGGTGAAAAAAAATAGCAAAAAAAAAATAAAATAAAATAAAATAAAATAGAATTAAATTTTCGATGCTCATCCGACCATTTTAGATGCTCACTCGATGCTGCTCATTTCCATTTCCATTTCTATTTCTATTTCTATTTCTATTTCCATTTCTATTTCTATTTCTATTTCCATTTCCATTTCGATCTAGCAGAGAAGATGGAAAATGAATTTTGAAAATGTTTGAACCAAAAAAAAAACGAACGCGTATCATTTTTCAGTGCACCTCTTTCTCTTTAAAAAGTTAATGTTCAGAATCGAAATAGAGAGACCATTAAAAACAAGAAATATTAAGTTTCGATTAAAAAAAAAAGGAGAGAGAGAGAGAATAAACTTGATAAAAATTCAATCATCAATCTAACGAAAGAGTTAGATAGCTTTTTAATTTAATTAAATTGAAAAAAAACAATTTTCAATGAATTTCATCCAGGTATTCATCTAGGTTCAACTTAACTGATCGTATCAAAACCAAACGAATCCCATATGAAAATCTAAATTACGAATTAATTACCTTGAAAAAAAAAGATATATAGAATGGAAAGAATCATTTGGAAAGGGGAGGGGGGAAATTCAATCTCCTAATTGGACCAAATGAATTTCGATATAATTTAATGCTGTTCGATGATGGTTGTAATGCTGATGAACAATTTTAAACTTTTTTTTTCAAAAAAAAAAAAAAAAAAAAAAAAAAAAAACAATCAAATTCAAATCTTAACGATATCTGGGATGAGAAATATGGATACCAGAACAAAAAAAAATTTCATTTCAAATTTGATCACTTAAATTGATCAAACTGAATGAATTTCTGTTTTCTTTTTTTTTTTTTTTTTGTTTGATTCTTCTCCACCTAGACCAAATTAAGATTGAATCGATTTCGCTTGATTGTTTGGTTGATTTTTTTTTCGTTTTTTTTTTTTTTTGGTAAGGGTAGGGTAGTGAGCTATTTTTTTTTTTTTTTTGATTTTCTATTTCCGTTTTTTTTTGTTCTCTTTTCTTTTTGTTTCACACCTAGAGTTTCTTCCCCTTGCCCCCATTAAATTTTGAATATTGCTACGCTCTGTTCTTGGAGCAATATGATCTAGAAAATATTGGGGGCAAAAAAATGGAAAAGAAAGACGAAAAAAAAAACAAACCCTGAATTGAATTAATCGGAAGAGGAAAAAAAAATTTCCACCAAAACATAAAGACAATAGACAAAAGAGAAATAGAAAGGAAGGAAAAAAAATTTTCCTTCCCACTTCCATCTCTTCGTAATTCGACAATTTATGACGATCAAAGGAGATCCAAAACGTTTCGATTTTCAAGCAAAAGCAAAGAAAAAGATCAAATGACAAAAATTTTCCGATAAAAAGCTTGCGTAGCTAAGCTAAAATGAAGAGATAGAGAGAGAGATAGAGAGAGAGAGATAGAGAGAGAGAGAGAGAGAGAGAGAGAGAGAGAGAGGAAGAAAGGAAGGAAGAAAAAATTCAACGATGAAGAAATTCATTCATATACGATCATAACCGAATCGGTCGATTGTTACGGTTGATAAATGTTCAAAAACAAAAACAAAACCAAAGAAACAGTACTATACAACAAATGCATTAAATGAATTGTTAATGTGGAGTTTTTTTTTTTTAACCAAAACTAACCAAATTCGAAAGAATTGAATTGGATCGCATTCCATCATTGAACAATCAGTTCTCTCTCTCTCTCTCTGTCAACAATCTTTAAGAACTCAACAGAAGCATTCTAGTTTAGTTGCAATCAATTGGTATTGAAAAAAAAAATAAAAAATGCATTGCATCGAAATAATATTTACAAATACTATTGATGAGCAATTTTGGAAAAAAAAATATTCAGTCTTATCAAACAAAAGTTTTTTTTTTTTGATCCAGTTAGATAGCTTGAGAGATTAAGACGATGATGGTGATGATGATGATGATGATGATGATAATGGGACAGGTAAAAGACAGCTACAATAGGTAGCATATAAATGATTGATCTATTTGGAGTCGATTTTCGATTGGATTGTTGCTCTCTCTCTCTCTCTCTCTCTCTCTCTCTCTCTCTCTCTCTCTCTCTCTCTCTCTCTCTCTCTCTCTCTCTCTCTCTCTTCTACCTGGTTAACATTGATTCGGCATATCGAGCGACGATAATCGGCTCGTTCAATTGAATAAATGGAAAAAAATAAATACGTTTATGGCTGATTGCGTTCTGTTTTCGCTTTCGTTCGCATTCATTTTCTTTCACCATTCGCGTGCCATTCTTACGATCAATAAGTCTCTCTCACAGTGCTATGCTTTATTCAAATAGCACCTAAAAACATATCCGAAATGAAATTGCCTATTTGCAATTTATTTGCATTGATTATTTGTCGGCATTTTCGAGAATCGTACAACGAAATCGCTTTCGCTAGGACCCGAATCACTCACAAAGAGAAGATTCAAGCGGAAAAAATGGACCATTTTTGTTTTCTCTTCACTTTTTGTACGATTTTATTCTCTCTTCCTCAAAGATCGTTTCCGTTTCCGATAAAAAAGCATAATTTTGCCTACGAAATCAACCAAGATATCACTCGAATTGGCCAGCAAATTCTTCTCTGATAATTTGATCGCAAACTTCGAAAACCTAGAATGTGTCAGCAAAATATTTACTATTCCATTTCGATTGTAGCGAAACAATTCTTATCGAAACATCTTGAATCAATCGATCAAGAGTTTTGGTCCTAATGAATCGATCTTAATTTTCTCTTGAAACTTTTAACTCTTATTCTCTTTTCTCTTCTTTCCATTCCCCAATTGGGGTGAATTAATCTTATTCTTTCACTTCTATTAGATTAAGAATTTTCAAAAAAAATTCTACCTTCAAGGCAAATTTTTAGAGAAATAAAAAAAAATATTATTTAGCTGCCAATTTTGTTTGTTTTTTTGCTAAAGGAATGTAAAATTTCAATCCAATTTCAAATCTATGGCTGCTTTGGAAGACGATAGCAATGGCAAATGGTGGTGGGCGATCAAAGAAGAAGGGAATTTTTTTGTTTGATGTTTTCTATTGCCGAATATTGAAAACGAAAAAAAATACATTTCGTGTCACGAATCTTGAATGAATCCAGATGCTTACACATTATCGATTGTTGTTGTTGTTGTTGTGAGGTTCTTTATTGCTGATTAACTCTCTCTCTCTCTCTCTTTCTCTCTCTCTCTAATTATCGCTCTGGAATATAAGACTAGAATAATAGAATCGCTCTTCGGATTCATTCTTCTCTCCAAGAGTCGAAAACAATCAAAATTCCATGTTGAAATTAATCTTTGCCATCAATTAATTAAATCTTGTCGCTTGTTGTTGTTAGTCTACAATGAACAGCTTATGGCTGTTGTTGTGATGACAATCAACGAACAATGATCGAAAGAGAAAGAGAGAGAGAGAGAGAGAGAGAGAGAGAGAGAGAATAAGAATAAGAAAATTTTATTGAGCGCTTATCTGCCAATCGCGATATTTGCGCAAACTTTTTTTTTTTTTTTTTTTTTTTTTTTTTTTTTTTTTAAGAATAAGAAAATTTTGAGAGAGAGAGAGAAAGAGAGAGAGAGAGAGAGAGAGAGAGAGAGAGAGAGAGAGAGAGAGAGAGAGAGATCTTTACGAACAAGATTCCTCAAAAAAGATGGTCGTCTAGTCCATCGGTCCATTCGAATCTTCTTTCTCTTCTTCTTCTTCTTTTCCGAGCATTTTTACTCAAACGACAAACGACAGAGAATCTAAGGAAAGAAAGCCGATAATTATCTCGAGCCTGTATTCGGACTCATTGGATCTGCTTATCTCCAAAGAATTCAATAGTTTTCGTATTACCTATTCTCTTGAGATGAATCTTAGAGGATAATTACGATCCTTAGAAGAGACTAAAACGAATCTACTCCATCTAAACGAGAGAATGAAATGAATGTGGTACGACTATTTGAGAGAGAAAAAAAAAATTTGTCTTCGTTTTTTTTTTCTAAGATTCTAAAGCTAATTAATCGTTTGAAATCGTAAAGATGGCTTCGATCAAAATCCAATGCTTAATTAGATTTGTTGCCTATGAAAATAGTCGAGCAGCCAAATTGTCCAAAATTGTTCCAATACTTTCTCTAGATTAGAATGGCCACGTATTCAATTTTCTCTCTCTCTCTCTGTTATTTCTTGATTAAATCATAATACCATTCAATCTGATCATCTCTTTCGGTGTTCTCTCTCGTCACCGATCGATGATGATATAGACCGAAATATAGATAGACAGATAGATAGATAGATTGAAGGAGATAGCTAGAGAGGAAGTGCTATTGATAGCTAGCCAGTGTATGGAAATGATGTAGTCATCGGCTAATCATCATCGTCATCATCAGCCTGGACTATGATGTATGGATCCTATAGTGAATGGAACGCATCAGCGAATCAAGATAACAATCCACATCTATATATAAATATATTTATATGATCAAGACCTTTTTTTTTTTTTGATATTTTTTCAATCTCTCTAAACCAACAGGATTCGCTTTGTAACAATAGAATTCATAGTTTTTTTTTTTTTTTTTTTTGAAACACAAATGAAACAGTCTTGATCTTTCTAGATTGTATATTACAGTGCTTGTTTTCAACAGATCAACAGCGCTTTCGATTGCAACAAGCCTAAATGTTTCAAAGAATCTAGAGATAGAATTGATTTAGAATATATTCGTATCACTTTGATAATCAGCATTGTTTGAAACACTTCAATTCTAAGATTTTCTTCAATTCTTAGCCAAAATTGAACGATATGAAATATTTCAAGATTTTTTTTTTAAATTCAATTTTTAAAGACAAAATTATTGAAGGCCAAAAACAGATTCGATTGGATTCGATCCAAAATGTTTCTGCGAAAAACAAAACAAAAACAAAAACTTCATCCATTCAATGTGAGAAAGAGGATTTTTTGAAGCCGATTTTGAAACGAGAATGTGATGTTTTCGATCATCATCATCATCATCTGTTTGATCAGCTTGATGTGTTGTTGTAGCTCATATCCTTGAAACATCGAGTCGAAATTAAAATGAACGAACGAAAACAAAAACCGTCTCAAAATTGGATTAGATTATTATTATTATTAGTTTTTTTTTGATCCAGTGGAGGCTGTTGGTTAGTTAGTTTGATGATTCGCTTCAGTTGGATCAGAATCTTCTCGATGATATAGATTAGTTTTTCAATGTTACAAGTTCCATCTTTTCCCCAATCTCAAACATACGCACGCTTAAACGAAACGATTGTTGAGAAGAAAAATTCCAGAGATTTTCCACAGAGACTATCTGTGTATGTGTGTGTCTGTGTGTGTGTGTAGGAGTGCATTGGAACCGATGCATCCGAAGAGAGATCCAAAATGGTGGATCAAAGAAGAGAAAAAGTATTGAGAAGAAATATAAACAAAACACAAAATTAATGCAGCGAACCAAATTTAATGTTTGGCATTTATTTTGCTCTCTTTCTCTCTCTCTCTCTCTCTCTCTCTCTCTCTCTCTCTTTCCGATGAGATAACCAAGATAGATTGTAGACAAGAATAATGATGTTGATGATTGAGTGAAATGAAACTAAGCCAAAACGATACGAAACGAAACGAAATGGAAAAACAAAAACCTAACAAAGAAGAATACCATCGAAGTCAAAAGCTATCGATCTACGTCATTTCCTGTTTACGACAATTCAAATTTGGAACACTCATTATCATTACCCCAAACCATCATCGCAATCATTGGATGAAAGTCAGTCAACAGAAATTGAGTTTTGGAACGGTTTTTTTTTTTGCAGAAACACTTAAAGATTTTCTCTTTTTTTCGAATAGTATTATCGCATCATCATCATTATTATTATTATTGCTATCGGTACTTTTATTAATATTTGAAACAAATCGAAAGAGTTTGTGCACAAAGGATGATGATGATGATGATGATGGGTTCGAGGGTGGTATGTTTCTAGAGTATGGCCTTAAGAAGGATTCGAAATAAACATCCTTTCTTTTCAAAAGAAAGCAAACAAAAATTGATGGTAGAGAAGGCGAAAGAGAGAGAGAGAGAGAGAGAGAGAGAGAGAGAGAGAAAAGAGTAACAATCAAAGAAAAATACCATCATAACGCTAAATCTAGCAACTTGATGGGAACCTAGCATGGTAAAGTTGAACGAATGTATCTAGGGATTAGATCTAAGATTTTTGGCGCTACGGATTTCGGTATAGAATCAACGACGGCGACGTAAAAAGTTTTTTCTTTTTTTTTGACGACGTGGAATTTTTCTCTTCCTCTTCCCCCTCTCTTATTCCTTTTTACTTTCAAAGCTCCCCCCCCAAAAAAAAAACGTAGACCAAATAAAATGGGAGACCTTGTAGTGGGAATGTTTTCATATTAGTTTAGATTCTTTTTCTCTTTCTTTCTTCCGTTCTCACTTCGATTGCATAATCTCGATGCATTTGTTACAATCCTATCGCTTCTGAGAGGGAAAGGATTCGCGTTTCTCTCTCTCTCTCTCTCGGTGTTCTATTCTCTGTTTTACGGGTAGCGAAAAATCATTCAACCACATTCATCATCGATGAGACGATTTGAAGAGAGATATCGTTTTGAGAGAAAAAGAAAAAAAATGAGAGAAAAATCTTTCCGTTTTTTTTTTTTTTTTTTGATTCTGGTACTTATCATAATTTCAAAGGGCAAACGATTTCTTTCGCTAGACTATTGAAGCGATAAAGAGACAGAGGGCTAGAAGAGTTTAATTTATATGGTTCCGTTTTTGTACGCCCTAAATCGATCATATACGTCTCGAGGGCTGTTTGTGTTGGTGAAGATTCTGTTGTCTCTATCTTCTGTCCCATAGAGATTTCTGTTCCATCTGTCCTCTAGAGTTAAGAGATGTGTTAAAGGTGTGTGTGTGTGTGTGTGTGTTTGTTTGTTGTCTCAACAAACTTTCTCGGTAGACATTTATCATTTAATCTAATTACTTTGAATGTTCTCCTAATGCTAATAGCTTCACCTTTTCTTGTTTACCTTTTGTTGATTTTAGATGTGAATATCTGTGTAGGTTTTCGTATGCATTCGAAGAAGAATCACAGTAATGCGAATCGAGAAAGCTGCTAATTTAGTAATAATATTATATCGAATGGAACATCTAGGAATTTGAAGCGAATAAATTCAAAAGATTGAGAGAGAGAGAGAGAGAGAGAGAGAGAGAGAGAGAGAGAGAGAGAGAGAGAGAGAGAGAGAGAGAGAGAAAGTGTAGATAAATCGAGGAAGATAAGTTACCGGCAGTTCGAGATAACACTAGAATATTTATCTGCAATAATTGTGATCAAGTTTTCAATCTTTCAAAACAAAATCATTTATGAGATCGTAATCTATGATCTGCGATGTCTACAACAGACATTGAATCTACATCCGGTCCATAATCTTCAAGATTTTTAAAATTCAAAATATTCTCTTTTCATTGTACGGTTTTGAATGTGGGAGAAAAAAAAGAAAAATCAAGTTCAAATACTCAGACAGACTGAAGGATACTAGGATAGGGGTTGATAAGTTCAAATTCTGATACATTGAACCTTTAAGCTAATGGATCGAGAACAAAACAAAAAAACGAAAATGGATTGTGTATTGTGTAATCAAACCCAACAATCTTATTTGGTTCGGATCAAAACAAAAAAAAATTAGAGCCGTTTTTTTTTCTCATTTTCTTTCGAGATATTGTCCGATTTAGTTTTGATTTTGATCGATCTCAATTGCTATCTCGGCATTGAGAATCGGGAAAACGCAGAAAGAGAGATATTTGATACCAGTGTTTGACAATTTTTTTTTATTATAATCCGAATCAAATCAATCCTTAGTGTATCAATTTAAGCTGATTAAATCGAACAAATATTTTTGAGACATAGAGAGATTTATTTGAAACTAAAACTAATCCGTTTTGCTTCTCCTTTACTTATGCTTCGATGATGATTCTAGGTGAAATCAGCGAATAAATCTACTTTGACCGGAAACTTGTCAATACCTCATCTACAGCAGCAATCGATGCTAAATTCATCGGGTTGTTTAGATAATGTGGCGATTTATTTGAATTCCGATCTGGCCAACGATTACCATCTAGTTAATCATCTTCATCCTCAACAGCAACAACAACAACTTTCATTTTCATCTTCATCTAATCATCCAGTCTATCTATCCTCAACATCATCATCATCGTCATCTACGACCTCATTCCATCAGCATCAACAGCAGCAGCAACAACAACAACAACAACAAGAATCAAATGATCAAATTGGTTCTGGATTAATATCATCGACAATCATCACGAACGGAAATGGTAACAAAATCAATACGATGCCGTCAACATCGATATTAAACAAATCTCGATCAAATCATCTTCCGCAACACCAGCAACAGTATCATAATCATCATCATAGCAATCTTTGTAATGAGAATGGTGTTGGTGGCCATTCGATGATTCATTCGAACAAATCTAGTGGTACGGTTTCTAATTCGATTAAAATAATCGACCATAAACAAAATGATGGTGATCAAATCAAAGAGATTGCGAATAAACATCGCCACAAAGATGTTAGTTCGGGTAATGGTTCGATGAAGAATGTTGCGATCAACAATCAACAGCCATCGAAAGCTAATCAAACACGAAATCTTCATAATCAGAATTATCTGCATCAACAACAACCGATTATAAGGAATCGAAACGAGCAATCCAGATCCAATCATCAAATGTCGTTATTGTCGTCGACAACAACGAATCAAACAGCTTCATCGACGACAACAACGACCACGATCACGACGACAACGAAGAAAACATTATCATCGGTTACAATGATCAACAGTGTCGAATGTTATCAATCATCATCTTCATCGACATCATCATCATCATCATCGATGTCTTCAGCATCTTCTTTATCGTCATCGGCTGCTAGTTCTGTTGAATCCTCACCATTACATATGATTAGAGGTGGTAAAAATAATTTAGCTACAGATATATCTAAATCAAATAGTTCAGCAACAACAACAACAGTTTCGATAACTGTGTCGAACGAAAACGATGATGTCAAAGATGATAATGTTGTAGGTGGTGGCATGGGTGATGATTCTCTTCGCCAAAAATCGTCTATGATTGATCCAAACACCTCGATCGATCGAACGAGGATTATTAAGACAATGAAGATCTTAGATGAGCCTCTTCAATCTGATTCCATCGATCATAATGAGCAGCATACAATGATCGAGAAGGGATCGGTTTCTACGAAACTCGACAAAGGTGATGGCGGTGAAACGGAAACTATCAAAGGTAATTTTTTTTTTTTTTTTTTTGATTAATTTCATTCGCTATTGTTTCAAAATGAATCTAATGATCATTGCAAATCTTCATTTCATTCATAATAATTTGAAGCAGAGAAAGAAAGAGAGAGAGAGAGAGAGAGAGAGAGTTGATTGAGAAACAATCTCCGCTTTGTGCAATCAAAATTTATTAAGATAATAAACTCTTATACGGAGTCTTTCTTACGGATTGATTGTGAACCGGAGACTATTGTTTGTTTCCCAACATTTAATCAGGTAGATTGATTGTTTCCATCTTTAATCTTCGTCAGCATTTTTTTTCCCGATTATCTCTTCTTCTGTCCCTTCTCGAGAAACTTCATCCTTTTGATCGAAACCGCACTATTCTGTTGATTGTATTCATACGTGTCGGTTTAGGGTCTAGGACTTTGCTGATCAATGTTGAAAATAATAAAGAGAGATCTCTGAAATCTGGATAGAAAAAAAAAATCAGTGAAAATTTCTTACAAAAACATCAAACCAAGATGCTTGATAATGATCATCACCATCAGCAAGTTTGAAAGCAACACAGGGGCAACAACATTGGCACACATCCTAAAGAGGAGATCAGAAAATCTTCTCGAACGAAATTGGAAAGTACGAAAGAGAGAGAGAGCAAAGCGAAATAAATAAACTAATAAAGAAAGAAAGAAATGTTGATGGAAATGAGAATAATAATAATAATAATAAATTTTTTGCGATTAACTTCCGCATTCTCCGGTATTTATATGAAATATTCACACAGACACTCTATTACTGAGTGCCAAGACGAAGAAGAAGGATGGAAAAAATGGCCACAAATAACTAAGTGTTTTTCACTTCGGTCTCTCTCTCTGTGGCCGACAATCTCTTCGACCACATAGATAACGATCCTAGAGACCGAATCTTGCGTTATCATTGCGCTTTGTTAATTGTAGAACAACAACAATAACAGTATCGGTAGGGAATAATATAGAACAGGTGGAATTGAAAATGAAATCGATGTTGACAGATCATTGAAGTGCTTGATTTTTTGTCTAAGAAATTTTTCTTCGACCAAAAACGACCCAGCCCTAGCTAGGTAAATCGAAGAGAGATATGATAAAGAATTAGATTGAAAATAATTTTTAAAATGTCTCGTCTCACCAAGTCTTTTACATCAGATTTAAGTATGATGATTTTGAAGACCATTCGTGTGGTGAGGTGAAAGCTTTCATTTTCAACATTAAAGTTTAAATTTTTGAACTATTGGATTTTTTTTGTTGTCTTTCTCTCTCTCTCTCTTGAGACTTGTAGCATCTTCGAACGGTGGCTTCGATGATTGCAATATAATCACAATGCTCTGAATCTGAATGGGGAACGAGATTTCCTTAGAAATTCTAGAGTCTCTCTCGCTCTCTCTGTAAATCGCGGTGATCTAAATTTCGATCGTCTGGCGATCTTCATCGCATAACTTTGACTTCCGATCAGACAAACGAGTGAAAGGCTCCCTTCTCGACCCCTATCTTTCTATCTGATGTCTGAGATCTTTAAACTCGGCTAGCTTCTCGTGAATTTTTAAAAAGACACGAACGACTCCATCAATCGATTTATTACATTATTATTTCCTTTGCTTGTTGTACTGAGTTTATGCAACGAAAAGACAAAGATTACATTTGTCGCCATTTTTTAATTTATCTTCAAATCATCTTCTAAATATTTTGAAGCTTGAAAAGATATTTTTCAAAAGCTTTCAAACGCTCGAGTTGAGAGCAGATTGAAAAATTAGCTTAATAGGGATAGAAATCTATCAATAGCCAACAATCTATCGATGGTGGTGGGTGTTTTCTCATCAGCGTCGGGAAGCATCTCTAGTCTCGAACTAGATAATCTTAATTGCTGAGCTCAAATCGACTCCCGAAAGCTCGATTGACCATAGTTTGAGAATCGCTAACTTAATCAATGATCTGATTATTCGAATGAGAATGAAAAAAAAAAAAGAATCTAACTGAGTTCATCATCAGGTTACGCCAAGAGGCAATCGAGAAAATTTATAACGCTATTTTCGTTTCGCAGAGGTTACGACGACAACACTATTCGATACTGCTACAACGAGATTTATCAAAATATGATTAGCATCAAAATCTTCAGAGCAGTGTACAATGTGAAGAGAGAGAGAGAGAGAGCGAGATTGGTTGTAGAAGTTGTATAGGATTTTTATTGTCGTTGTTGCTGTATGTTTAAGATCAAAATATTTCAATCCAGTTCATAGCAGTATTGATATGGAAAATATTGGCGAACAATCAAATCGAAATGAAATTATTATTATTATTATAAAAGAATCTTGTGAGAAGAAATGAGAGCCTTAAACATCATTTGCTGTAGAATAGATATAATCTAGATTATAGATGCCGTTGCTTTATATTCACAATCATTTATGGTTTACTGCTACCACCAGATATACTGTACCGATCATATACGTTACAAAATGAATATTTTCTTATTATTATTTTTTTTTAACTTAATTTTTTAATTTTTTATCGGTGTGAATTTTTTGTGGATTTTATGATTTTGGATTTGATAACAAAAAAAAAAAAAAAAAAAATCAAACTCTTTATCCTAAAATCTGAATATCTCTTCCAGCTAAAAAAGAAAGAGAAAGAGAAAGAGAGACTGGAAAAAAAATGCCTTTCTAATTCTAAACTTCATTTCGATTCGCTGTTTGTCGACGAGGAGCGTTTAAGTTCAGTTAGTCAATACAGCAACAACAACTACAACAAAAACAACGACACCACAATCACCGCGCCAACAGCAACAGCAACAACAACAGCAACAGCAAGAAGATTAGTAAACAAAACACAGACATACACATACACACACACACACACAAACATACTCCCATTTTTCTATGTGTTTGTGTTGTTTTTAGATGTTTTTTTTTGCTTGATGGAAAATCTTACCCAAACAAACTTACTCATACCATAATTCTGTTCTTCAATGATAATTATTCAAAACATTTGACCGAAAAAAAAAAAAATTCTTCCATCGAACTTCGAAATCAAATTCGTAATTGAACATCTCTTGATCGAATATCCATCATCTTAGCCTAATGATAATGGAGCGTTAATGTTCGATGAAGAAAAAAAAAATTCGAAGATCGAATCTGGAGTGGAAAAAAAAAATTTCTTCCAAATCTAGATTTAAGCTAAGATATAGAAACCATAGATTCGGTAGCAAAATATCGTCAAAGTAATGTATTCTTTCGTTTATAATCTTCTTCTAAATGATTACTTTTACCTTTGCATACTTTTAGAATCTCATTTTTTTGTTTTTGTTTCATTCCTACAATCTCTCTTTTTCTCTTTCTCCTTCTCCTACTCAATCACTGTTTTGTTTGCTTGTTGTAAGCGATTCCAATCCTATTATTTCTATCTTATTCGATACAATAATAACTCTTTTTACTCGATTTTTGCTTTTGTTTTGGTTCTGTTTTGAAACATTCAATCGATCGCTGTTTTTCTTTTGTCGATGAGATATTACTTATAATTTCTGTAACGAATGATGATGTGATTCGGTTTATTTGTTTCAGATTTACATCGAACATCTTCGAATTTGATTAACTTTACGCACATATTAGGTGTGTTTATAAACACCAGTATCTTATCTTGCTCTCTCTCTCTCTCTTTCTTTCGTTTTGATTCGATCAGAGATTTCTATTATTATTAATATTATTATTATTATTTACTCTTTGTTTCGGGTGATAATTTTTGCTTTTGTTGCAGTTTTTTCCCCTAATTCCTTCCATTCTTGAACTCAAAAATAATATTTTGGAACATTTCGATCTTTTTTTTTTCTTGTTATAGTTGTTCGATGATGAATCACTACTAGTTTTAAACTTTCGACGATAGTGTTTGTAATCATCATCAGCTATTGAAAGAGCGAAAGAGAGAGAGAGAGAGAGAGAGAGAGAGAGAGTGATTTATTATAATCCTTAATCGGCCTTGATCTTTAAGCTGTGATTTAATAGATTGATGTTATTTAATGTTTCTCTACAGTCTCAGATTTCATAATCTCTTTTTGTTCGATAAGGTTTACAAATGAATTCGTCTGGATTGTAAACGAAATTCATATTGAATCACTATGAATTGATTAATTTCATTGAAAATCCAGCATTTCGTTGATTCGATTCTTTGCGAATCGGTTTTTTTTCGTGGACAGCGATAACAACAAAGTCAAACTCTTGATTAATTGAATTTTTGATCCTCATTTGATGATTAACTTAGATCTTGTCATTTTTTAAACTTCAAAAACACTTATTTCTTATTTATTTCAACTAAATCGAAACAGCGAATTTAGCTGATAATTCTATCATGATCTTTATTACCAAAAATCGATCAGTTTTATATTAAAATTTTAAAAGAGTTAATTCAGTTAATTTAAATTAATTAGAAATTTGTTCAATAAGCGGTTTCAACATCAGTCGGCCTTAATCCATTATGACATCCCCCCGTTTTTTAAAAATCGAAATCGGCACTCGTTCTCTTCGATGGCTTCATCTTTAAAGATCTTTGACTTTTCAGCTAAATCGAAACAGCGAATTTAGCTGATATTTCTACAATAGTTTTGTGAATTTTTTACTAGTTCTTATTTACCGGAAACTACGGTAAGTTGGTTGCATATCAAGGCTTGATGTAAACGCTGAATTTTACGTGTCAGGGCCAAAGATTTTGACTTGATCGAAGATTCTTCTTCCATATTAACCAAATATCACAAATACGACAAGATTAGATAAAATTTGAAATTGTTACGACTTATTGAACGGAAATAAATGAACATGTGGATTCAGTCATCCTACTGACTTTTCAACTAAATCGAAACAGCGAATTTAGCTGATAATTCTATCATGATCTTTATTACCAAAAATCGATCAGTTTTATATTAAAATTTTAAAAGAGTTAATTCAGTTAATTTAAATTAATTAGAAATTTGTTCAATAAGCGGTTTCAACATCAGTCGGCCTTAATCCATTATGACATTTATTTTTTCAGATTCTCGAATAATTTCACTGATTGATGGTAACGATGATTATGATGATAATGATGAACGAAACAGAATCGATAAAGCCACCGATTATGAGACTATAGCTAAATGTAGACGTAAAAACCTCTCTAATGGCTATGAAAACAACATTGAGCAACTAGTCGACCAAAAAAAATCCCCTATTGATTGTTTGAAGAATGCTAATAGATGCAACAATTCGAATGATTTGAATCAATCGAAAGAGAATCTCTCAGTTTCTTATGATGGCCGAAATAATTCTGCATCAAATCAGAACAATCATTCTAATAAATCTCCTAATGATAATTCATCAATGATAGATGAAACGATCAAAACACCGACCATACCTCTGATAATAGTGCCAGTTTGTACTCCCTCAAGCGATTCCGTTGCTAAATCATTGAAATCAACTTCCGATCCAAATCAATCAAGAAATTTCCTCGAGAAAACTAATCTAACTTCATGTTCACTGTCTCAAGAGGAGACTAATCTTCTGCAAGAAATTCGTACGGAAAACGTTGAAGATATATCTTCAAAAAACGAAATGAAGATTGAGAAAGACAAAATGGACAATAGTTCTTGTGCCGATACTGCAAGTGATAATCATTCAATCGATCCGTCTTTGACAGATCATCAATTTAGCAATGGTAGAATCGAATTGATTTCAAAGTTAGATTTTTATTGTCATTTTTCCGCTTTCTATTCAGATGAGAATACTCCTGTGAAACCCAGTCCATCGAATGTGCAAGGATTACCGATGAGAGAACTTTGTGAACAATTACGTCTTCAACTAGAATATTATTTCTCCAATAAAAATCTGTTGAAAGATCAATATTTGGTCTCGAAAATGGACGAAGATAAATATGTACCGATTTCGATCATCGCTAGTTTTGAGAAAGTCAAACGGTTAACTAATGATATTGATCTTGTAGTGAAAGTATTAAGATCAAGTAATGAAGTGATCGTAGATGAGACTGGTTCAAAAGTTAAACCAAACTTTACAAGACGTGTGATTATCTTGCGTGATGTTCCAGATGAGATCAAAGAAGAATCAATTTTGAAAATTTTTAATGATGATAAATGTCCCGTCAAATTAGAGAAATGTGAATTCGCACACAATCAAAGTTACTATGTTTATTTCTATTCGGATGAAGATGCTCAAAAAGCCATGCTTTACTTGCGAGAAGACCTTGTGAATTATCCTAACACAAATATACCGATTTTGGCTCGAATCAAAGCGAAACCGATCGTGTGCAATCCAAACAGTACTAAGCCAACAAATTTTCCGAATGTCGTCGGTTCTAATTCAAACTCTGTAGCCGCTGCTGCACAACTTCAACATGGTGTGATAGGCTCACTAAGAATCGTGACTGCACCGAGTCCTGCTGGCAGTACTATCTCCAGTCATTCAGCTGGAGCTTCTCCGGTTTCAAGTGTTTCGGGATCGGTTGGTCAAACTGTTGTCATGCCCAATACAGGTGTCACCGAGAATCCTACTAGTACCATTCAAACGATGCCGTACAGTAACACCAATCTATATTCGTATAATGTACCGAACAACATTAGGGTAAAAATACGATGAAATTTCTCATGTCTCAAATTAATTAATTGAGTTTGAATTTTAGGTTTGTAATTCTTCCTTTTATTCTCAACCGATGATACCGATGCCAGTGTCAAATAGTCCTGCTTGTTTCGATCTGAGTACCGTTTTTGTTGCCAATGGATTAGCGCCGCATTTCTCATCTGGCGATGTAGTTACTACCAATCTCGGTTCTACTGGTTCCACAACGAACTCACAAAAAAATCCTAGTGGAACTTACATGACATCGCCTGCAATTTTCATACCATCCTCATCTGCGAACTCTGGTATCATTGGTAGTACACACCTGCTAAGCAATGGTACCACTGGACTATTGTTGCCTAACGGTGCAGTCAATGTTCCTGATTCGATTTCTATGGCTACAATGAATAACAATGCTAATCATCGGATGTACGGATCGTCATACAATTCTGTGAATACCTGTCAACAACACTATGGTCATCATGGCTCGACCTACGCCCATAATACCAATAATAGTGCTGTCCTATACAACGGTTTCAAGTACAATAATTCCAACTCATATCATCGTCATGGAGGCTATGTAAATAATGGTTCATCTAATAGCGGTGGTAAATCATATCGTTTTAATTCGAGTAAACACAGTTCCAATGTTGGATCGTCATATTATAATCAAACTAATTCTCATCATCATCACCATGCTCATTCGAATAATCATCATAGTCAACAAAGCAATTCCTATCATGGTTCAACATTTTCTCCATCTAATAATACTAACAGCAGTAACAATACTTCAAATCATTTGTTGTCTATGAATCCGATCGATGGAAGTTCTTTGAATTATTCAACAGTCTCGAATGCAAATATTTCATCTCCAAATGCTTCTGCTTTGAATAAATCTAGTAAAAACATAACGACCTCTTATCATGGCAACAATAAAACACTGATAAAATCATCATTGCATCATGTTTACAGCAATTCTAACCGATCCACTCATTCTTCAAAGAATAAGGCAAATAATTCTTCCAGTATTGAAAACAGTGTTCATTGTTCAACTAATCAATTAGATGTCAATGCGAACCATTTCGTCTCATCGTCTTCAACCATCAATTCCATTCAATCTCAACCATCGTTTCAGATTAATGGAAAATCTTCGAAAGAAGATCAAAATACATCGACCAACAAAAATCGTCTAACTCAGTCTGTGATCGATTCAAGTCTTGTCAATCAAAATTCTGTTGCAAATGTTGCAGGGGATCCAAAACAATCCAATCAATCGATCGGTCCGCATCACTCTAATCGTACCTATTCTTCTTCAGCCAATATCAATCAATCGTATCGATCGGGAGCTCCAAAAACCAATGGTCTAGCTGCTGCATCAGCATCAGAATCTAATTATAGGATAGAGAAATCTCGTCGTGATCAAAATCACAATCGTAGCAATGGATCTGCAAGCGCTTCGTCAAAATCTTCATTGGGTTATTCGCAACGAACCTCACAGCGAAATGGTGGTAGCTCTCAAAATTATTCCACATCATCCACCAATGAACAGCCATTCAATTTATTAGCTAATGCATTTCCGCCTTTGCCTGGAAGTGAGAATGATGAATCTAATCTATTGAAATTAACCAATGTCAAAGCCTATAAAAATCAAAACAATGAGAGTAAAAAAGTTGATAATTGTTTTGATCTAGTGGAAAAATATTCCACACCAGCATTGAAAGAAGATAAAATTCATGAGAAAGTCTTGAATGATAGCGATGCATCATCCAGTCTATCGCATAATGCTAATACTAATGTTCAGAATAAATTTGCCAGTGTTTGCAGCAAAACTAGCCACAAAAATTTATCGACTGTAGAAAATATCTCAAAAAAACTTGATCTTACATCATTGTCATCATCGGATACTAGTTCAAAATTATCGAGCACAAAAATATGTACAAATGAGAAGGAAAATATTCGATTCTCTTCAGATTCTAGAAACGAAACAAATTCAATATCTTCTGAAACAGAATCTAAAACATTGGATCCAAATGTTGATAAAAATGAGATCGAAGATCTTAATGATGATATTGAGATGAATGATAATCAATCGAATTCATCAAAATTAACTTATTCACAGATTACACAACGAGGTAACTTTGATTCATGGAGTAGTTTAATTATTGATCTTTCTGATTCAAACAGTTTAATGATTTGCATCGACTTGCGATCGGAAAGTTTAAATTGATATCAAGCAGAAGAACGACTATAATAGATTCGCTTCCATACGATTGCTGGACATTTGAGCAGAAAATCGGATCGAAATTTTTTTTTCTCGTTCTTCCTAATCATCACCATCGCTTCTGCTTCTTCTCTTCTGCAACAAGAACAGAAACAAAAGTTTTGTGATTAAACACCATCGAACCCAAAATCAAATTGAATTGTGATTGTTTATTTTCGAATTTCATAGAGCATTTCGAAAACACTCGCTCTTTCCAATTTCTCTCTGATTTATTTTTTCGTTACTCGTATTCGATTGATATTCTAGAGAAATTTTGTCTTTTATGACCCTGTGAAATATACTCTGATCGATCAAGATTCAATAATCTTCGAGGAAATTGATCCTAAATGGGCTGATTCCTCCAGTAAGGATATTCTCAATATCTCTATCTATCAATTTATCTTTTTAATATCTTGATTCTATATCTTTTTTGTTTCAAAAAAATACTAAGCTAAGTCAAAATCAATGAGATAGTTCGTCTCTTTGTGTGTGTTTGTGTGAGTGCGTGCGTGCTTATGTCTGTAAAAAAAATTTGTGAATAATAATCGAATATTTTTTTTCTTGGTATCCATCGATCTCTCAGAGATTATCGAGATTGATAGGAGACCAATTTTTTGGCCATTTTTGTTCTATTTTTGAATCGATGGAACAAAGTGTTTTTTTTTATATCGAATTTTTTTCTCTCAATTTACCTCTTCTTTCATTACACACAATATATCAATTTATCTGTGTTAAAGCTTATGAAGTATTTCAAGTTTTCTTTTCGTTTTAACGGCAAACTCCAGCAGAGAGATGTGAAAATGTGAATTTAGTTTGTTTGGAATTCATTTTTCAAAATGTAGCAGATAATAATTTTTTTTCTATCTATGAGAGTTTTTTCATCGAAGAAAATCTCTTGATCGGAAATCTTGATTAATTAAAACTCTTGAGAAATCTTGTGACCAGTGACAGAGAGCATCCATTCTATTTCTTCACTTGAATTTTCGAGTGCCCATTAATAATTGTCAAATGATGATGCTAAATTCAAATGAATCGATTTTGTTTTTGTTTTTTGGATCGATCAGAGAGATGATACTATTTGTTCTGAGTGTTCTTGGGAATATCTCTGATCTCGAACTCAAACATCGATTTGTTACATGTTTAAGAATCGCATTGAAAAACATCGAAAAGAAACTAACATCTTAGAGCGATTGAAATCTGAAACAAACAAAGTCAAGAAAAACCTTCAAAATCTCTAAAGCTGCTATTTTTGATACCTTTTCTATCTCTATCTATCTCTCGCTTTATCATCTCGACTTACAATCGCACCTTATGACACATCTACACACACACACACACATAAATTCACTTGAAGCATTCGAAAAGAATTGTGTTTTGTTTCATCTCATTCTCAATATCTATAAATATCCGAGACTTTAATTCAAATGTTTGCCCCCCTTTGCTTTTCTTCCGTTTTGAATCTATGATCGATAATTTTTGTTGTTTTGAATTCTCTCTAACAAATTAAACAAATTAATTAATTAATTCGATTGATTTATTTTCATTATAACTATTACTATCATTATTCTTCTTAATTATTATTATTATTATTATTATTGATTAATTAATTAATCAATTAATTGTCATTCATCATCCCTTTTATTGTGCTATTATTATCGATTTTTTTTTCTCCCAAAAAAAATTGTTCCAAATTTAATCAAAAACTTGTTGGAATGGAGAAATTTTTTTCCTTCACTCTCGACAAAAACTGATCAAACACAAACAGCAAAACAAAAATCTATTTGAATTCTGTGATTCTAAGAGATTGAAAAAATAATTTTTACTTCTCTTTTTCTTGTGCGAAACAAAAAAAAAACCCCGACTAATATGGAGAAAATTTTCATTTAATTATTACAATTACCCGAATATACACAACCTACAGATCTATATCTGATCGAGATTCTTTTGTTGGAACAATCACACCACACAAAAGAGAGATACATTTAAAAAAAAAAAAAAGAAAAGTTATTGTTGTTATTTTATTTCGAAATATTTATTGTCAAATATTTTCTCTGTCTCTCTCTCTCTCTCCTGCTCTCTCTAATCATCTCAATCTCATCGAATCGAATCTAATCCATTATCATTCCATTGTTGATGTGAAGCAATGCGAAACAAAAAAATAACAAAAAATTCAAAAATTTTATTTCATTTGGAATTTAATTGGCAAAAAGAAAAAAAAATTAATAAAATAAAATCTCTGTGATGGCAAATTTTCGATTGAATTCTCATCGAGACTTTTGTCATTCAAAAAAAAAAAAAAACAAAAATCTATTTTATTTTCTCTCATCTAATCAATCCGAAACGTTAGGTTTGGTCGGATAATTAGCTTTAGGCTAATTAGCTATTGAATTTGGAGAAGAACTAGATCTCTCTCATCGAATGCTTCCATCTTATCTAAAATGTTTAGAAATTATTTGATTTTTATCATTGAGTTTCAAATTTTCGCTTTTCAAACTACAAAATTCTCACCGACTTCATCGATAGAATGGAAAGAGTTTCCATTCATTGTTTCGTTGCAAAGAATCAAAGGATTGAACGAATTGGAACATTTCTGTGCTGGAACCATTTTGGATGATCATTGGATCTTGACAGCTGCCCATTGTCTTCAAGAGTAATGATTGAAATTTTTATTCAGATAAATTTTAATCAAATTTTTGCTCTTTTCTCTTTCTCTCCAGCAGTATCGTTGTCGCGAACGATATCGAACATATTGTAGCGCTTACGAAACTATCGGATCAGAGAAGAAAATTTGAATCGAAAATTTTCCGCCTGAATCTAGCTCTGATCGATGATCGATTCGATTCGAATACTATGGACAATGATATTGGGCTAGTGAGAACAATCGAATCGATTGAATTTCTCCAACATCGCATCCATTGGAATCAAAGTGTAATTGATCGAACTGTTCCGAAAATCGCCTCGGTAATCGGTTGGGGTTCAACGAAATCTCTTCGATCAATGGGATTGTTTCAGAGAGCAGAAGATCAGCTTCGAAAAGTCTTGGTCGCTTCGGTGGAGATGGAAAAATGTTCACATCTCTATCGTATCAATGGTAGTTTTGTGTTACCAAACAATGTTCTATGCTACGGCGGTGATCACAGTGATTCTTGTCAAGGTGATTCCGGTGGTCCATTGTTTTG
Organism: Sarcoptes scabiei; assembly: GCA_020844145.1. Classification (NCBI taxonomy): domain Eukaryota; kingdom Metazoa; phylum Arthropoda; class Arachnida; order Sarcoptiformes; family Sarcoptidae; genus Sarcoptes; species Sarcoptes scabiei. The sequence goes on along the minus strand of CP080482.1, from coordinate 5,783,992 downwards.
GACCAACGCAACCGATCACCATTTCCATCTGCTCGGAATAGTCTCTTTTGGTATCTATTGTGGCCGAGTGTTTCCTGGTATCTATACAGATATCTCACATTATAGAGATTGGATCACTGCAAATTTACGCAACAATTTCGAACCGACTTGAACATTTTTTTTTCAATTTTAATAAATACAATAAATAAATTTACAAACGAGCGAAAAAATCGGGAGAGAGAGAGCAAATTTTACAGTTAAATAAAAATTATCCAAAAATCTAATTTGTATCGAATTAATTAATTTCTTTTTATACAAAAATTAAACAAATTGTTTCATTGTTTCCATCATTTCAGAAACCCAATTTAATCTATTAGAAATAGAGATCTATTTTTTCATTGCCGATTGATTTGAGCTCGTTAGATCTCGTTGTTGTTTCTCCATGGAAAAAATCAATTGATTTTGATGATGATTTTGTCTCACCACGACCCTTGCACAATCAACCCTACCGATACGAATCAATGCTTTCGTTAGCGAAGCTAGTGATGGTGGATCACTGCTAACGGATCGATCATTACTCTCTTCATTGTTTGTGGTGGAAATTTTCGACCATTCATTCGATGAGGTGGTCATCTGTGAGGACCAATCCATCAATAGCAATCGAATCGCTTTGAATGTATCGACCATAGAATGTCCATTCGAAATTGTTGTCGCTTTCTCTTCAAACTTCACTATATCCTGTTGATCATAACCTATCGATTGATCGAATAAATTATATGGAACAAAAAAAAAAAACAAAATATAGAATCAATGAATACGATTTAGATTCGATTTAGTTCAAAAAAAACACTAACCTAATTCTTTTGCTAATTGTCTCCAACATTCAGAATTCTTTCCAAGCAGATTCTCTAACGCTTGTCGGATTTCGATCGTTAAATGTTGAACATCATCACTGATCAATGGAACTGATTGAATGATTGTTGTCGTATCGTTCGCGATCGATTTCCTATGCGAAACATTTTTGTTCGAATTCATTAAACTAGGACCAAGCAATAGCTGATAGTACGCTTTGTTTCGTGATTGCTTTTTATATAATTTTTTTTCACTTTTGAATTTTGTTGGACGAAATTTTTGTTTTGATTTCGAAATTTTCTGACCAAAACCATCGATCCAAACTGGATTGGAATCTTGCGGAAGCATCGATGGATCAATCTCACACAAGCTATTCGTATTGATAAAATAATCTGCTGATGAAGAGTTGTGATTTTCGAACGATGGCATCTTATACGAATGATTTGGTATCGTTTCGAAATTTCTATACGATTGATCGAGAGTATTGATCGATTTTGGAATTTCTTTGTCCGTTTCCAAACCAATCGAAGTGGATAAGTTTAGCTTACGATGATTGAAATTTGCGTTCGAAAATCGATTCGAATCATCTCGATGGATTGTTGAAGAATTCGTATTGTTCTGACGATACATTGATCGATGAAAATGATGATGATTTTGGCTCTCAACAAACGAATCATTATTGCAACGAAACTGTATCAATGCGTAGATGAAGAATGTGAATGCAACAACAACCAACATTGCTATGTAAAATGGTAGACCATGGCCATTCGAATAGATCAATCGATCTGGATTCGAGAGAGATGAGGCGGATGATTGTACCTCGTTCAGAAGAGCACGATTGGAGCCAAGAAAATTGCTTACATCTCCGGTAAATTTCATACCATTCGAATCGAAAATATTCACATCGTTGTCTTCATCCTCATCGATAGATTCTTCATCTTCATCGATTGAATTCAAAAACGAATCAGCCAACATTGAACGATCTAAGAGAAAGCGATCAAAAATGTAGAACAAAATTATCAATTTGTCGCCAATGAAATTCACAAAGTATTCGGTCTTTAAGGATCGAGCTTGAATCAACTTGTTGATTGTCCCATTTTAAATGGGACAATAAAAAGAATCCTAGGATGATTCATATCTCAAGGATAATTAAATCATCAACAAATGCTTAATTGATTGCAGTGATTCGCTTAAGAATCGATTGAAGAGAGAGAGAGAGAGAGAGAGCAAGAGAAGGGGGAAATCAATCTTTATTATCTTCTTCAAGTGAAAAATTAAAGAAGAAAAGAATAGGATCGGACAAAGATCAATTCAACTGATTATGAAGATGAGGATGATTGACCAGCAACTCTCTACCGAAAAAGAGAATAAAAAATTTAAACGATAGAAACGCCTTTTTCTCACCTCTAACTGACCCTGAAGCAATTCTCTAAAGATTCTATCTTCGATCAATCTATCTCTCTCTCTCTCTGTCTCGACCATCATCATCATCATTATCGGTGAATTCGCGCAATCTTTCATTATTCGAGTTGATTTTTTTTTCCTATATATTCAAAATTTTCGGCTTTTTTTTCGAAAACAAAAGCTCATTTCTCTAGCTCTCAAAAGAGTTTGTTCGCTTGATCATCGTAGAATCAATCGAATAACCTTTGACCTCTGGAAAGAACATTGAAAAGTAAAAATGAAAAAAAAGCTAAAGACTAAAAAAGAGCGTTTTTTTTCCTATTGCGTAGCAAAGCTGTTCTTCACTTTTTGGATCCTTTTCCTTCTCCTTCATCATCATCGTAAACAAAAATCGAAGATGTTTCATTAGATTCTATTAGTATTGTTGGTGGTGCGTTCTTTTTCACACTTCGAATCTTTTGCGAAGTGTTGGACTCTTACTCTCTCTCTCTCTCTCTCTCTCTCTTTTTCCTTATAATTTAGTTCATTTTTTTTCGCGCGATCAAAAATTTTCAACTTCAACGAATCGAGAGGAAAAAAATAATAATAATAAAGATAATCATTGATGATAATATGTTTTAATTTGCTACGCAAAGATTCGTGTAAGCAAAAATTGATGGCGATCCTTGATCGTAGCGAAACCACCAACCAGTAACGAATTGAGATGAAGAAATTCTTCTCCTTCATCATCTCAATAGATTCTGATGATGATGATAAACAATAATGATGGTGTGATGACGTCGATGTAAGAGAGAGAGAGAGAGAGAGAGAGAGAGAGAAATAATTTTTTCTATTTCAAAGTTGAAATAAATTAGTACCTTTCAAAATTATTGGCTCGCGCGTATCCCACTTTGACATTGCAAGCGAACCATAGAGAGAGAGAGAGAGAGACAATCTTCACACGCAAGAAAATAATTTCAGACTTCGATCGATCGAAATCCTCACTATATGATCTAGTATAATTATTATTATCATTACAATCGTAGAGCTAGATTCTTTTTATCTCGTCTTCGGAGAACCGAAGATCTAGAATGATCATCATCATCATTATCATCATGCAGAGCAACAAAGAAAGGTTAGGCTATTTTCTAGTGAATCGAAACGATTCCGTAACAAATCGAAGAGAAAAAAATTATCTTCAGCCATCAAAAAAAAAAAAAGAGTAGATATCAATTTCTTTGGTGAGAAAGAGAGAGAGAGATCGTATTGATCATTCATTCAAGCGATTCTAGATTTCTATTCCATCTCTCTCTCTCTCTCTCTCTCTCTAGAAATTGGTTGTTTTCTATTCAGTTTCGTCGAATTTCGATTCTCATCAAGCAATTAAAGAAAACTAAAACTTACCAATACATATGGTGTCGTGGTTTCCATCGCAAGCGGAGATCATTTCTATCAATGAAGAAAAGAAAGGAAGAGAGAGAGAGAGAGAAAAAAAAATATTTATGAATCAATCTTGACCAATGGATAACAAATCGAGGGGGAGAAGGGAAGAATTAGAATAGGTGGAATAGTTTCAATAGATCAAAAGGATTTGATATTAATTAGAAAGTCATCGATTAGGGAGAAAGAATCGGAATCGGGGCGGGGAGAACAATTTTATCCACATAACCAACCTTGATTACGACCACATTTTGAACATGGAATGCAGCCAAGCGTACCGACCGAAACACCGGAATAGGTACCTGGTTGACATTGTCGACAGACAGTGTTTCGAGACCACCTGCATGTTCGCCAAACACCTAGCACAATATGAATTGGATCGGATTTTTAAGCAAAAAAAAAAAGAAAGAAAGAAAGAAAAAATCATAGTTAATTAAAATTATTTCAATAAAATCTGGACAAAAAAAAAAAAAAAGAAATTCAAAATCAAAATGCTTTAGCACCGATAATCAATCGATGATTATCATCGGAACGATTTGATTCGATCGAATTTTTTTCCTAAATTATTAGAATTGGTTCCGGATTTTCTCCCCTAAAGGGACTCAACTCTTCATCGATGGAATGAGGTGGGAGGTCGATACGCTAATCAAATTAATCTTTTAGATTTTGAAGAAATTCGATCTTAGATCTTCTAACAAGAAAAGCTTCCCTTTCCTTCCCTATCGATTAGTTACGCTATTTCATACAATTTTTTTTTATCTCTGTATTCTCCACTTGTATCGAATAACAATGTTCGAATGTTTGTCAAAGGGTTTGCGAAATCTCGTCATCTTCCACACACTCTATGTAAGTATGTAAAGCTATGGGTCAGTTTCTCGTTTGACATCTGTTCCACTTCGAAATCAATCAGCTTCTGAATCTAGACAATACAAAATATCGCTCTATCTCATACCTCACATAAAGATAATAGCAACAAAATATCGCTCTAATTTCGATCCATTCAAAGTATTGTATTGTATTACAATTACAAGCGAAAAATGAATGAATCGTATCGGTTTTTAAAAATCAAGATCTAATGATACTAATTTTTAATGCTCGAAATCAAGATCTAGATTGATTTTGATGCTTGTTGAAGTTTCGTAAATGTCTAAATGAAAAACTCACCATAACCTGAAGGACATTCTGAACATTGTTTACATTGACCATCGACAATCGACATATAGGAACCTTTGGGACAGATACATTCAAGATCATGTGTACGATTGCATGCTCTTGAGATCACCACACCGCTAGGACATTGAGTGAGACAGGGTTGACAATGGCCGGTACGAGAGTTCCACCATGTCTTCCCATCAACACATTGATCAGGTGAATCGGGCTGTGACGATAACGATGAATCGTTAGCGTTGCTGTGATTATTGTTATTGATACGATGATGATTCGATTGAGGATTGAGTTGCTGTGTGATTTGATGATCGATCGATGATCTTATCGTCGAGAAACTAATCGAACTTAACATCGAGCTGATATTCGAAGCTGAAACTGATCGACCATTGATGAAAATGAATGGCTCATTTTTCGTACGGAAATTTTCCACTTTATTCTGACTCGATGATGTCGTTGTTGTTGTTGTTGTTGAATTTGTTTGATTATTATTGTTAAGATTATGTTTCCACATTATATCATCTATTCTTATCGACGGTGTCGATGTTACGATAATATTCGATGTTTCACTAGTTTCGTTGGAATTTATTGAAATATTGTTTGCAACAAAATTCTTCGCAATCGATTTCGATGTCTCATTTGAAACGGTATCTCTGTTGATCGTATCGATTATGATCGACATCTGAATGCTTTGAATCAATGCACTCAAAACGATAGAGATCGAAACAAAACAACCAAATTGTTTTCTAAGATAATAATAATGATGATTATGATGATGGTGGTGGTGGTGGTGGTGGGTGTGAAGGTGATTTGATTGATGATATACAGATAAGGATGATGATGATGATGAGTGATCCGAGAATGATCGGATTCGTTGTTCGAATTCATTCAATCGATCCATTTTTTTCCCTCTCGAAGTTGGAACGGAAATGGTATTCAATCACAAGTGAAGATGGTAGATAAGATGATCGGATTTCTCCGGATCACATCCCAATAAATCTTGATTGTTGTTGTTGACAATTTTTACTTTATTCCAAAAAAAAAAAAAAAAAATCCACCAAATTTAAACCAAAACTTCGTAGAGAAACATTTAGATGGACGAGATAACGAGGATAACAATCACAAACAATCATTCGATGTTTCAATTTTGATTTTCTTAAACTATTCGAAACCTAAACCAAACACTAAGGAATGTTGACAACCAAATGATTGCTATCGAATATAACGATGATTATATGGAAGAGATTGAAACTTCTACAACAACAACAACGACGACGACGACGACCAAGACGATCAAGACGAAGACGACAAGAAAACCATAACAAAATCTTCTTTGAAGATGAAGAAGAGGAGAAAATTTTCCTACAAATTATAGCCAGAAATCAAATGTGGATAGGGTAACAACATATCCTAGACTAGGACATTTTATGATCGGTGGTAAAAATATGTGTTCATGTGTGTGTGCTCTGGCTATGCTATGTCCTTGTCTAACTGAGAATTCTTGGTACAAGCTAGAGCAACAAAACACCGGCCTCTCTCTCTCTCTCTCTCTCTCTCGATTAAAGAGATTATAATAATGGCAATATTTGAAGCCGAGAAGCGAGAGAGAGAGAGAGAGCGAACAATTTTTTCTTTCTTCTTAGTACCCAAACGAAGTTGTTTTTTTTTTTTTTTTTTTGAAAATCAAAACTGTCGACGTTCGTCGTATTCGTCTCGGTGTTGTTTTGTTCGTGTTCGCCAAAGAAGTGTTTGTGGTCGAATGATTAACAATTCGCTTGATTGACTATATCATCTCAATGTTTTCGTTCTTTCTTTCTCTTCTTTTTTTATTTTTTATTATTAATTTTCGCATTTTCGGTCCAAAAGATTCGCTTTCTTTGCTCTTTCTCTCTCTCTCTCTCTCTCTCTCTCTCTCTCTCTCTCTCTCTCTCTCTCTCTGTTGTTAGCTATCTCTTTAAGCTGTCCATTCACAATCGCGCAACGATATTATTATTATTTTTTTTTTCTATCCTCCAGCTAAGCAATCTCTATAAGCTTGTAATTCTGATTTGTGTTATTCATTTCTCTCTCTCTCTCTCTCTCTCTGTGCCTATTCTTTCTTAAGAACTTTGTGTCGGATTTTCAATCCGGTAATAGCAGAGATTTTTTTTTCTTCTATATTTTTTTTACTCTCAAATATTCTCCGACTTGTGAAGAGAGGAAGAAGAGAACAAGCAATCTAAGATTGTTTATGATTGTAATTTGCCGACAGACACAAACATATAACCAGAGAGAGAGAGAGAGAGAGAGAGAGACTAGAAGAAAGAAGAGAACAGTAAAGAACACTATCCAAATCTAAACGAAGAAGAACAAAGGCCAAAGTTTGCGAACAAACAGCAATGGAGAGCGAACGAGCGAACCAAAGGACAAGAGCCGAAGAGAGCTGAAGAAAGAAAAAAAAAAGCTTTTTTTTTTTTTTATTTATTCTTGGTCATCGCAGATCGATCGCAATCTCAATCGAAAAGATAGCAATCAAACAAACACTGTCCGCGTGTGTGCTTATTTTTCGGAAAAGAAAAACTACAATTATTATTATTATTATTATTATTAGTGGCAATAGCATAACAGTATTATTATTAGTATTCGTTTTTTTTCATTATTTTAAAAGCAAACGAGAGAGAGAGAGAGAGAGAGAGAGAGAGAGAGAGAGAGAGAGAGAGAGAGAGAGAGAGAGAGAAAAAACTAAAGATTGCTACGAAAGATGAAATATAGAATATTCTCTTGGATGTGGACGGGAAACAAAGAGAGAGAGAGAGAGAGAGAGAGAGAGAGAGAGAGAGAGAGAGAGAGAGAGAGAGAGAGAGAGAGAGAGAGAGCCGAAGAGATTTAAGTAAATGATTTTCACCTTTTCACAAAGCGAACCGAACAAAAAGAAAAAAAAAAAAGATACGAGGCCTACACACACTCACATACACACACATCAATACAGACACCCATACATAATTGCCTAGGTCTCTCTCTCTCTCTCTCTCTCTCTCTCTCTATGCGCAACATTTGTTACTAACTTTTGGCCTGTGGCATTAAACGGAGAGTTTTTTGAATTTTTTTTCTTTTTTTTTTTTTTTTTTTTGATTCTGGACTTCTTGTTACAGTATAGCGATTGCGAATCAGTGACCGAGAGAGAGAGAGAGAGAGAGAGAGAGAGAGAGAGAGAGAGAGAGAGAGAGCCGAAGAGATTTAAGTAAATGATTTTCACCTTTTCACAAAGCGAACCGAACAAAAAGAAAAAAAAAAAAGATACGAGGCCTACACACACTCACATACACACACATCAATACAGACACCCATACATAATTGCCTAGGTCTCTCTCTCTCTCTCTCTCTCTCTCTCTCTATGCGCAACATTTGTTACTAACTTTTGGCCTGTGGCATTAAACGGAGAGTTTTTTGAATTTTTTTTCTTTTTTTTTTTTTTTTTTTTGATTCTGGACTTCTTGTTACAGTATAGCGATTGCGAATCAGTGACCGAGAGAGAGAGAGAGAGAGAGAGAGAGAGAGAGAGAGAGAGAGAGAGAGAGAGAGAGAGAGAGAGAGAGAGCATAACCGAAAACATCTTCAATGAAAGATTAGGTTAGGTTTAACAAAAAGTTTTGATTAGGGAATCTCTAAACATAGAAATGTAGGTCTTTACTCTTTCGAGGCGAATCGCATCGAATAGATAAGGCTCCAAGAAGCAATAGTCTGGCCTAAAACAAAGCTCAAATGATCGGCATAAAAAGAAGATTTGGAGAAGAGTAATCAAAAAAAATTTCTTCAAAACCTAAATTAGAAAGATTAAATCGATCTGTTTGATTTCTTTTTGAACAACAAAGTTTCGTATTCGTTTCATTTCAGCCGAAATTTTCCAAATTGGAATGGATAAAATGGATCAAGTAAAAAACGAAGCGAATCTCGATTAGTTTTGATACCAAAAAAAAAATCGGCTTAAAAATCTACGAATATTGTCAATTGTCAATTGTCAATTAGAAGAGAGAAAATTATTCGAAAAAAAATAAATCGAACAAAAAGCGATCGGAAACGGTTAAATGAGAGGATCAAAGTGAATTCGCCGATACCGCTAAAAAAAAAAAAAAAAGAGAGATAGAAAATGAGAGCTTTGATTTTGTGTGTCGGATCTCTTTTTTTTCAGATTAGACTAGATTCTAATCACTTAGATTAATGATTCGAGCTCTTTGGATCGGAGAGATTTTTATTTTCTACGATCACTACGGTACATCAAATACCGTGAAACTCTATTGTCGCTTGATTGAAAGATAGAAATTTTTTTTATCTTCTCGTTGCGAAGATTGAATCAGACAATAGATTCATTGCCAATGTCGATTGCCATTTTCCAATCTTTTCTTTCTGACAATTCTTTCGACAAGTTTATGATTCGAATCTCGATCTGAATTTCTAAATCTTTTGTTTTTATGAGAAAAAAAAAAAGGAAAAAATTCTCGTTGTTTTTTTTTTCGTCTATATTGTCTTTGAAGTTGCAAATTTTATAGAAGTAGACCAGAGAAAGAGAGAGAGAGAGAGAGAGAGAGAGAGAGAGAAAAGAAAAAAACAATAAAATTATTTTTCTTTTTTCAAGTCGCACTTTTCTTTGATCGCAAACTCGCTCGTATCGAAAGAGAGAGAGAGAGAGAGAGAGATTCTCTTCAGCACTAAAATCTTCTACACTAGATCAAGATGATCAAAGAAGATTCGTTTCGCTTTTGGGAGACATCGCAGAGGTTGAAGAAGAAGGAATCAAAACCGGTGAAAAGTAAAGAGAATATTTTTCTAGGATTGCCGATATCATAAAAAACAACACCAGACTTAATGCAACAATATTATAACGTAATGTTAAGGGAAGAATGAACATCAAAATTCAGAGAGAGAGAGAGAGAGAGAGAGAGAATGTAGAAAAGCCAATCAAAACGAATTAGAATGATCATCAAAAGAGAATGCCGACATTCGATGTTTGCGTTTCGGGAAGAAATTCGTTCTGCGTTACGAATCGAGGCGATGTTTGGACAAGGTCTCGATCGGATTTGATCGGAAACCGATTAAAATCAAAGAGAAGAGAAAAAAATTATTCTATTGCAACTCATAAAATTAATCCTACGATTATAATTTAGCTTATTCGATTGTATCGAAAGCAAAAAAAAAAAAAAAAAAGAAAATAGTCCGACTAACGATAAAGCTAGGGCCGAAATCAAACAAATTTCAATCAAAATTTGAACGGATTATTTTAGTTTTTACTTTTTTCTAATAGGAGACAAAAAAAATTTACAAATTTTCTATCGATTTAAATAATAAAAACTAATCCTAGCAATTAAATCGATAAGATTTTTCGACCAGCATCCGGATCTTTCAATGGTTTCAATGTGATTCCGCAATCTTTTTGCAAAGCGACTTCCGTTTCTTTGAATAGAATCGGACAATTGAGATCGATTTCTTCGCCGAACTTTTTCTGTGCTAATTGTAAATATTTTGCAATAAACATTTCACATATTCCTGTCGTCGATTTTAGATCAGATTGTTTATTTGAGATGAAATCATGCTCGACACAATCATCTCCATAGATCCGGTAGAATCGTCTACAATGGAAAATATTAAAATTGGATTATCATCACCAACATCATCAAATGATTAGATTGATTACGATCTTAATATATCTTCTGGGTAAAAAATTTGTTTGATGTCTAAGTCCGGCTCAGGACGGATCGCTAACGGTTCGACACTGGGCGGAAAATGTTGATAAACATCGTACCAAACCGGACGATTCTCGGGTCGAACAGCTCCAGATTTAATCAGACCTGTATATCTAGATTAATGGCAGCGATTGATAAAATAAATTTCGTTCGATAGAAACAAACAAACCTTTTGAATATAGTGGTGAGTTTTTCAACTCTGCTACCTGCCATTATGAAAATTTTGATCACAAAATTTGAAATATTCTGTGATTTTGTGTTTGGTCATATGGCCTTCTCAACTGTAACAGCATATAAGTTTAGCCCTTTAAATTTGAGAGAGAATTTTCGAGGACAAGAAGGTTGTGTTTTAGTGTTCGATCGTTGGTTTGTGATATCGAAGAAAACTCTAATTTTTATTGGATCGGTTTTTTAGGTTTGAAAAATGGGTCGAGATATTATCAATCGATTATTTGGTGGTCCTTATAGTGATACAGGACCATCACAGCCCAGAAAACCTAATCCAGGAATGCATTTACCTCCCGGTGTTTACATACCTGATCATAAGATATACAAACTCGAGGATGCTCCAGAATTGGAATATGTACAAAAACGATTAGCTGCCCGTGGAATCAAATCCTATTGGCTGAGGTTAGTCATCCAATATTTTTGTTAGAATAAACTTAATTAAACAATATTTTGACATAGAAATCATGTCTGGCGATATAGTAGAAGAGAATTCGGTACTGAAGCTTGGAGAATAATGAATCTGATAACTATGGGATACAAATTCTACATACCGATGCTTTTCATGACTGCTATCTACGAGTTCTATTTAAAAAAAGACGATCATCATGGACATTCTAAAGACCCTCATCATCATTGAATAAAAATATGATTCTAGTAGAAATTCTCTAGAGAAATTCGATAATTGTTGATTTCGATTATAAGTCATTGTATCTATAGAAGATGTTGCAAACTCAAACAATTTTTCTGAGAATAAATTTTTTAAAAATGCAAAAATTTAATCTATTTCGTAATCTCTCAGAATTATTCGATCAGTTTTTCATTCATTCATTCATTTTTTTCCAATTGATAGAGATCGATTCGAAAACCTAGATGGCAGTGGATGAAATGTTTATAATTTTTCAATTTTTCATGCGGCAGAATTTTCCAAAGGTTCCAATTCCAAATTCTTATTTAAATTTGTTTTTTTGTTTTTCTTTTCTATCCAAAATGAATCATTTTCATCAGGTATCGATTCTAAATGAATCGATTCGAATATTATTGTTGAAATGTGCTGATTGTCTTGCACAACCTGATCCAAAAAAACTTGTTGATCTTGATGAGATTTTACAAGAGAAACGATTGAATCAAAATGATCTTAAACATTATCGACATCAATTGTTTTTCACCGTTCAAAGTGTTTTGAATCAAATTCCTGATATGATCAAAGATTCTAACCAACGATTCAGGTAGCTATTAAGATCATGATTGAATTTTATTTAAGATTTTAATCGTTTCATTAGTGGACAGGAAATTTATGGCAAATGTCTTCTAGTCTATCAAAGAATATTTAATCGTATCACAATCGATAATCGAGATGATTTTCAAAATCTTTTTAAAATGTTCATATTTATGATTGAGAAGCAATCTCGTATGGATTCCGGAATCAATTTGAACGAAAACACTTTGACGTTGATGATTGAAACGACTGAAAGTTTGATCCGATCGTGTGATGGAAATCTTTTCATCACTGAATTCGAAAACGGCCAACTAAGAATTCAAATCGCTATGCTATCCAGCAGTTTGATCAGTTTTGTTATTTCGAAGCAATATGTTTTATTGAAAAATTCTTGTTTAGATCTTATTTGTTGTGTTTATTTGAAATTGATTCGTTGCGATTTGAAAGATTATAATTTCGACAAAATTTCTTTCAACCCAATCGGTTGCTTCTCTAAAATATCAAGATTTATAGCATTCTTGATGCCAGGATTATTATCGAAAATTTGGCGGCTTTTGAATGTCTGTTCGAATGGCGATCATCAAAAACTTCATTGGAACGTAGTTGAAAAAGCGCTAAAATTGGTTCATATCATTTTGAGAATAATATTCCATAAGCATCAAACATTTACCGATGAGAATTCGATCAGAAAAGAATCCGAACTGATAGAAATTCTTGATGAGAATTGGTTCAACAATAGCATTACGAAAATATCGCAAATAATCTCCAACATTATCGAGATCTTTGTCGATCATTCAAATTTAAGAATTAAAGAAACTTTGTTAGATTTTAGCACCGATCTTATACTTGATAGTTGTGAACGATTTCAACAACATTCTATCGCATATCTTTTGAATATCCCATTGATTTATTTCGTAGAACTAGGAGCGAATTCAAACGATTCGATCCGAACAAAATTGACTTCATTCAAAGAGATTTTCAGAGTAAAGCTTCAAGAAGATATTATTCTGATGAATTTGGTTCAGAAAAATTTCTTCGATCTATTGAAAAAAATTCCTGCGGCAATCAGAAATCTAGATGATGAGCGAAGACTTTCAACGAAATCCGATTTCTCAAGAATGTTGAAAATCTTTCACGGTTCTCTCTGTTTCTTGAATCAAAATGGTTTCACAAGTTTCATCAAAATGCAACAACACCGTTATCATCTCTTTCGAACGTTGATTAATATTGGAGAATTCGATTATGAAATTGTGGACATCGTTGAGGATTCGAATCACTTGATCGTAAAGAATTCCATATTTTCTCGAATCGTAATCGGAGAAGATTGTAGCGATCTTTTAAATTGTTTGATATCAAATCTTCAATTTCAAACCTCTCTACGGTTTCTTCGTGATCGAGAATTATTGGCTGAATATCTATCGATCTTGCTTGAGCTAAGCAAAAATTTAGACCCTCAAAATATACCGATTGTAATCGATCATCTATGTCAATTGATCGAAGCTTCAGATTTTGAGCCATCAGTCCTATTGATAACTACCGTTATTCTATCATCTCTATCTGAAACAAATAAATCGGATCAATTCAATGTATTTTTCAATGATTTAATAGATTTATTTCTTAAACAATTGAACTCTAATGAGATCAATTTGATCGATGGTCTTGACCAAAAGATCGAAGATGAAAAGCAACAAACTCTTTCTATCGATAGTTTGATGAAAATCTGTTCGACTGAAGATAGCATCGATAAATCTAGAACGTTGAATAAATCAAATCGAATCAAATTGATTCAGCGCAAGCAAACGATTCAATTTGCTTTGATAGAAATCGGATTGGTTTTGTTGTTTCGTTTGATCAAAACATCGAAAGAATACGAAAGGAATGATTTTCGAAACTATTTTCTTCTACTAATACAATCGATCGGTAATCCTCATGGACGAATTTCTGTTGTAGCAAAATTTTGTTTGATGTACATCGGAAAATTTATCGAAAATGTTGATTCGAAAACGATCGAACCTATCGATTCGAAATATATCGTCAATCGAATGGTTTTGGATAATCTCGATCATATCTATAGCTCATTTAGTATTGAATTAGAAACGTGTGTTCTACATCGTACCAGCTCTAATGCCTTGAAACATATCTACGCGTTTGATTTCTCTACCATCGCAACGATAAGAAATTCTCTTCTGACCATAATCGAGCTGATGAAAGAATATCATCAATCTGTTCAATCGATTCAACAAACACAAACAGAATATCTACATCGATTGATTGGACAGATTCTAAATCTCATTAAATATTATTCGATACGGTCGACTGAAATCGATCCAAAAAATCTCCAACAATTGCTCGATATCCTTCTGGCCTATTCTGAATTGATTGATGCACTTTACTGTGATCGATTTGCGTTGAAAAATTCTTCAACTCAACAAATCGATCGAAGTGTTGATCAATGTGTTAGTGAATCCATCGAAGCGTTACAAAGATTTAAAAACGATCTACTGACCATCGATTCGTTATCAGCTAGAGAAGATTCTTCAGATTCGAATCCAAATTTATCTCTAGATCAGAAGAATGAAACGATTCTCGATTCTCCCATAATCAAATCACGAATAGGCGATATATTTCATCTTTGTCCAATGATTTTGTCAGATTCGAACGTTCAGATCCGTTTGAATGTATTGCGATTGGCTTCGATTGCGATGAAAATTCTTCGAAATTTCGATGGTATTGTTTTTTAATTCTACCATCTTATTTTAAAGCTAAAATTTGTCTAATTTCTTTTTGTAGATATCCTCTTGCCTTACGTTCATCGTTTCTGGGAACCACTTGTCAAACAATTCTCTCTAAGTCTTGACTATCCGATGATTGTGAAATTAGCATTCGATTGTCTAATGCTTAGCAGTGAACTTTGTGGTGATTTTCTTCTCCAACGAACACGCAAAGAAATTTTGCCTTCTCTTAACGATTTCCTGTTGGAACAATTCGATAGAAGATTAAGATTTTTTCAACGCAACAGAACCATCGATACGATGAAATCTATCGATTATTATGCTGAACAAGAACTATTAGAATCTATCGGTCAGCTATTAGTTAATATCAAAATTTCATCAAAAGATATTCACTCAATCCTTTCCACACTAATGCTATATCTATGTTGTAAATTTGTTCCTGAAGATTTACGAAATTGTTCTTTAAAATCGTTGAAAACCATAGCGAACGAAATAGATTGTTATTCAATAATGTTCTACGTTCATTACGTCGACAATTTATTTGAATCCAAAAATTCTAACGAAAAATCTTGTAATTGTAGCCTCAAGATGCGAAACTCTATCCTGTTTGTTCGGGCAAATTCAGATTTATTTCTCAAACCGTTACGAAACTCTGCCTTGAAACAATTAATTAATCATTTGAATGACAAATAAAGTCTATAAACTTTTTCAATATTCATTGCTATCATTAGATAATGATCTGTAGACACTTGATGATTCAGAATATTCACTAAGATCGGATATTGGACTAGAAGAAGATGTTGAGAACACACTAGAAACATAAGATTTAGATCTATATACATCGCTCATCATCGGAGTTGAATTCAAAACTGTCGATAACCTTGATCTCGTTGAGAGATTCCTCGTTTGTTCAATTGAACTTGATTCGGAATCATTGCATTTAGAGAATTTCGTGAAGCTAGATTCTTCTTGTTTCACTTTGGAGAGACTTTTCTTACTCATACGTCCAATCATTGATACTGCTTTCAGAATGATTGCCTCCTCTTCTAGTTTAGCTCGAAGTTTTCGCATATCCCATCGTATTTTCGGTAGATTTTTTGATTTAATCGAGCCAGACGATTTGCTCGATTTCATACGCTCTTCTTCATCACTTTCTCTGGTTCGATCAAATGATCTTTGACCGTTTTTTCTACGATAATCTCGAACAATTTTTGAATCATTTTTTAGTTTGAAAATATCCGCACAACCATATTGATCTCTACAATCTTGTTTTTCAAGCTCATTTGATTGACAACATCCCATTGTAACATTTCACGAAACTCTTACACATTTTTCTATGGGATCATTATTGCAGATTTCATTATATTATCGATCCAAATGCTAATTTTTATTAATCTCATAAATTTTCTAATTTTATCAAGTTTTTAAAATCGTATTCGATTTAATTTAAATTTTGATTCAAATTCTAGCGCTAAGAAAAAGTAGTAGTTTTTGTTCAAAAGATGGTGCTATCGTTGGCTTGCATCACTAAGATCACATGTTAGTGTTGACATTCAGCTGTCTGTTGATTGCATCATCGAATCCAAAATTGATCGGAAAATTTTTGCAAAACCAATGATTGCTGATTTTAAGTGACAAAAATGGTAAGTTGAATTCGATTATATGCCCTCTAATTTTTAACTCATTTTTTTACGAATTTAGAGCTCCGGTGTGATTGTTGCCGGTTTAGCATTAGCTGCGATCGGTTTCGGAGGTATTTTTAAACATAATCTGAGCGATATGATGATTCTTTAATTCTACTTTCTCTTCAGGTCGATTTTTGATGCGTTCATCGAAGTCTCTTGGAGACACATTATCCAAAACTATTCCCGCATCAGCATTCAGCAATAGCAAATATTATAGAGGTGGATTTGAGCCCAGAATGACCAAACGTGAAGCTGGATTAATCTTAGGTATAAGTCCTGCTGCTAATCGGAACAAAATTCGTGAATCACATCGAAGGATAATGCTGTTGAATCATCCTGATAAAGGTTTAATTTTCTGAATAGAGAATGTGTTATTGATTGATTACCGCTTTCTATTCAACATCACGTTAATCATCAACTAGGTGGATCCCCATATCTTGCAGCGAAAATTAATGAAGCTAAAGATCTATTAGAGAAGAACTAGCACAATACTATCAGATGAAGATTATTGATGTCTATTAAGCGAAAAAACAATGTTCAAAATTATCAATTTTGGTTGCTTATTTTCTTTGCGAAAAAAAAAATTTAATTTAAATAACAATTTACCTTGTGATGAATTTCTCTAAGCAAAATTTTTCAATGATTATTTAGAATGGAATAAATCAATTTTTCTAAGCAAAACCAGCTTTTTTCCAAGAGATGGAAATAATCCATCAATCAAAACAAATTAGAGAAAAAATCCGGAAGCTATATCTGATGCTCTCTATTCGCTTCCTTTTTTTTCTAGAATGCATTTTCGAGAAACGCTCGCTTTAAATTTCAACGTTCAAGTTTTAATCTTAAGTATTTTTTTCCCTGTTTTTGTTCTAAATATTTTGTTCAACAATTCATTTGATTCAATTTTTTATTGATCATATTCGACAATATGGGCAAGTCAAATTTTAAACTCTTTTGATTGTTGAAGAAAATTGTTTTCTATTCAAAATGTTTATTGCGAAAAGCAAAAAAAAACGATTGAATTATTAATTGAATAAGAGAATTGTTTGAATTGCTATTGTCTTTCTTCAACAATTGTTTAGAGTCTGAAGCACAAAATGATCGCATCAGGATGATCAGCATCACAATCGAATACAATATTCGAAGAACTTGTTGATGGTTGAAGAGAGAAAGAGAGAGAGAGAGAGAGTATCAAACCAATTAAATTTGGAAAAAGATTACAAACTAGTCCATTTGGTCCATTTTTTTTCATCTTTTTGAAGTTTTGTATCTTACTCAATCGTATCGAAGTCTATTGAGAGATATGGATTGTCCTATCAGATTGTTACGAATCGAAATCATAGCTTATTAGAGATTGCATTGCATTTACCGATGCTTGGTGATTAGAAAGAGACCAATCGAACAAAGATGTCATCTTTGCATTATTTTTGTTCGAGATGAAAGCCGGAAAAAATAAGCTAAAACTGACCAAAGAAAGAGATAGATAGATAGAGAGACAGGAAGAGAGAGAGAGAGAGAGAAGCAAAAAATTTCTCCAAATTTTTTTTTCACAATTATAATTGATGGTTGGATATTTTTATTTTATTTCTTCGTCTATCAAACTCCTTCGATAATAGAGAAATAATATGATGAAATGATTCTCTCCGCTGAATGACTCCATCCGTTGACCGTCCATTCAACGTAGACAATCATTATCAAGCATCGGAAGGAGAGAAGAAAAAAAAAAAACTAATCGACCGTCGGACCAATATCATCGTTTGCTCTCAATGCTAAGAGTTGTGGAGAGCTACACTAGCTCTATGCGATCGAAAAGTTGCCCACTTGAGACGACCAGTTTTTTTTTTTTTTTTTTTTGAATGAATTCTGGTCTTTCAAGAAGAGGTGCACTCGATGGTGCACTTCCTTACGCCAACCTAACCGATGTTTGTTCCTTCTTTTCTTTTTTTGTTTTTGATTTTATTTTATTCTATTTTTTTTTTTCGTTTGCACAATGAATCGGTTGTGATTCTCGGATGAAAAAGATTTGCCTAACCATTTCGTCAATGATCGAACTTGCCAAACTTGCCAAAAACATTTTACCAAACGCTCTTTCTCGCAAACACTCTCTCTTCATCGAATAAAGTCGAATGCTTGGTAGAAAATGTGGATAAGAAATCATCAAGTTGAATGAAAAAGATCATTGGAATATGAAAAAAGAAGAAAAAGAAAAGAAAAATTCTTCAGTTAGATAGTCTTGAATATTTATCTATTCATTTGTTCATTCATTCATTCATTAACCTCTCTAGGGTATGGTGGTAGATAAGATTGGATAGATTCCTACCTAATCGTAACGCCAAGAATCTCTCTCTCTATCTCTATCTCTTTATTGCTTTAAGCTTTATGAAACAATCGTTTTGATTGATAGATAGAGGAAGTGCATTTTTTGTCTGTAGCTCGAAACGATCTTCGAGATGCAAACGAAGCAAAGCGAATTTGGCTCTAATTAATCGAGAAGAAATCGATGAGAATAAAAAAAGCAGAAAATTTCTTTGACTAGTTCACTTGATTTGTATTGAATCAATAATTGATGGTAGGCAGAATCGATTTATTCGGATCGATTCTGGCTCTATTCTATGGTTCCGTTTGAAAACGGAAAAAGAATTATTACTGTATCTCTCTATCTATCTCTCTCTCTCTCTCTCTACCTGTCTATCTCGTCAAACTCTATGATAAGAATGAATAATTTCACCTATCGTTTCTTTTTCTCTCCAAATTAACATCATCATTAACATTCACATTAATATTATTAATATTAGCATAATACCATTACCAGTATTATACATCATTATTGAAAGATTTCTATCCTCTTCTTCTTTTTGCATATGGAATATTTTTCGAGTAAAAAGAGGGAGAGAGAGAGAAAAAAAATAATATTCCCATCTTCTTTTAGCAAAACTCTTTATGTGGTCATCAACTCTCTCGATGATCATCTTGATGATGATGATGGTCAGATCGTTTTTTTTTTTTTGTTGATTTCGATGTCGATGTTGGTGATGATCGAGAGACAAAGTCTCCACCTTCATCAAAACTCAACCTAATAGCATCGTGTTCTCTTATGCTAAAAGGTAACAAGGTAAAGTAAGGTAAGGTAAGAAATAGCCCTCTCTCTCTCTCTCTCTCTCTCTCTCTCTCTCTCTCTCTCTCTCTCGTTCGATTTTCACCTGTTTGCAAAGCACACCGAATCAAAGAGAAACGATAATCATTAACCTGTCCAAAAGAATTGAATGGTCGAAAACATATAGAAAAAAAAAATTAAAAGCGAAAAAAATAAAAAAGAAAATAAAACATCGACCACTACAACCATCACTGAAAACCGATGGTCTTCGAGATCCACCAACAGTTCGTTGTTGCATACAAACGCAAAGCGATGAAAATATTTGTGTGAAAAATTTTTTCACCTCTCTATTTTACCTCTCTCCGGCTACTCGTGCTATCATCGTTGACTCAACAATGCCAGTTCAAAGGCCATAGCCAGTGTGATCGTCATTGATTTTAGTGAAATCGTGGAAGCCTCATTCTCAATCCAAAAGGGACAGAGAAAAAGAGAGAGAAGGAAGAGAGAGAGAGAGAGAGAGAGAGAGAGAGAGAGAGAGAGAGAGACAAGGAAGAGAGAAAGATAAGGAAGGAATGATTTTGATTTTTTTTTGTGACAAAACAAACTCAAACTCAACAATTTCTCTCTTCCCGCAAGCTAGATCCAAACAAGAAGAAAAAACTATTTCGCTAAATAAGAACGATGGTGATGAAAGAAACAAACAATCATCGCATCTAATTGTTAATGTTAATGAATCATATTTTGTGTGATATTTTGGATAATTTTGTTGAAAGAATACGCTCAAATTTGATCACCCTATTCTTTTTTTTTGTGAAATCATCCTCTCTAATCATCATCATCGTCGAATAATGGAACAATGTAAAAATTGTTTCGAAATTCAAAAATGAATGATGGGAACACAAAAAAATAAAAGACTTAAATTTGTTTTGAACAAGCTGAATCCAATCAATGTTGTTCCAAATTCAATCTACTAATCTCTTCGTCTCTCTCTCTCTCTCTCTCCATTGTCAAGTTCCATTGGAAAAAATTCTTTCAGATTTCAAACTCTTTTTTTTCAAATTTTACTCTATCTCTTTGCTTGTTTTAGTCTATCTAAGTTAAATATTTCGTTTTTCTCTCTCTGTTTTTTGTTTTTATCATTGTTTTATGTTATATTTCTCTTCTCTTTGTTTTCTTTCTCTCTCTCTGTCTCTCGCTATTTTGTTCCATTGTATGGATTCTATTAATGGATGAAACAAATCGAATCGAATTCAATCCAACGAATAGAAATTTTGATCTCAAACTGAATGTTTCAAATGAAACCTCTACAGTAAGCAAATTTAGCAATAAATTTGTACACGAATGATAATTTCATTTGATTGTATCGAAATCGAATGAAATGTTTTTTTATTTTATTTCATTTTTTTTTCATTTTCGTCTCTCATTTATTTCTCCATCTCCATTGATTGGCCATCGTTATTCAAATTTGTAACAATCATTTATTCTAACCGATCTCAACAAACATCTCGCTATCGATTCGATCCAATTCGATGCTAATTAAATTGTTTAACTCAAATCGTTTGTGATTCTATGATTTGAGATCTATTCACATAGAATACAAATTGAATGAATTCAATTCCAATAATTAATATTTCATTTAGATATCGAATTACATTGCAATATTTTTTTTTTTTTGAATTTGTTCGTTTGCTTGCGTTACTTGCGTTAATTAATCTAAACGAATGGATTAATTCGAGATTCGAGATATGAAATGAATGATATTCAATGCAATTCAACTTGTTCGTTTTGGCTTGTTTTCATTTATATTGTGGGTGATGTGTCATGAAACACCTTGTTTCTCTCTCTCTCTCTCTCTCTCTCTCTCTCTGTTTCTATTTTTCTTGTTTTAATTGCCATCGCAACATAGCAGCCATAATCAATAGAACCAACAATCAATATATGATCAATCATAATCATATATTTCATTTCTAGCCAAGTTTTATAATTGACCGACATTCGGTATAGAGAGAGAGAGAGAGAGAGAGAGAGAGAGAGAGAGAGAGAGAGAGAGAGAGAGAGAGAGAGAGAGAGAGAGCGAAAGAGAAAATCAAAAAAATATTTTTTTTTTCTTTCTCTCCATCTCTTTTCAATCTGTTTAATCTGAACTGTACTGTCTTTATTGTTACGTTTGTTTCATTGTTTGATGTCAAACTGAAATAGTGAAATTTCGATCTGTGCTATACTTTTGTTCGATTTTTTTCTTTTTTTGAAAACAATGAAAAAAATTTTTGTTTGTTTTAAGATATTTGTGATGGCCATTGAAAATTGAAATTGAATAGATTCGAATCTAATCAATGTTTCACTAGAGCTCTCTCTCTCTCTCTATCTATCTTCGGTCCACACATCCTCCTCTTCATCCGTATCCGTACATCTGCTCAAATTATTTTTTTTTCGAATTTTTTTTTTGACAAAGTATTTGATGCTGTTAGAAGACAATTTTTCATCTCCAGCAAAATAAACTGTTAAAGAATGTTGGGATCTCTTCTCTGATTACTCAATTGACGATGTACGATCCAAATTTTAATCAATCAAACTCATTCATTTCGTTGATTGAAAATTACGCTCTAAGATTCTAGCTTGTAATTAAAGTATCTAGTTTTGCTTTGATTACACTTTGGTTCGATAGATTTAAGCGACCATACCGATCAAACCTTTTAGTTTTGTTCCACTCTAATCGTTTGGATCGCCTTTTGCTCTAATCAGACGATCTTCATCATCATCATCATCGTCCATCTAACAATCGTCGATTGTTTAGGTGTAATCATCGATCATTATGGAACGATCAAAATGATGACGATCATCGCTAATCATTGAGATAATTTTCGATCAAATGATTTGCCATAATCATCTTCATAACAATTCAAGATGTTCATCAATAGTGTCTATATGTTGAAAATGCGGAGGATTTTATTTTTTTTCTAATTTGTTATTTGTATGAAATTATCCAAAAAGTCATTATATCAAACATCATCATCGAGAACAAAATTTTCTTTTGTCTCTTTCTTAAAAATCCATTCAAAACGATCAGATTCGAGATCGAAATCGCTTCGAATATGATCCTAAACAAAATGCTCAACGGTCAAGAGCAATTGTCGACAAGGACGACGACGACCAATGTGATCAATGATGTCGATGATGGTGATGATGATGATCGCCATCACCGACACCAAAATCTTTCGAACAAGTAAGTTGGATTTGTTTTTTTTTTTCTTTCCGAAATTCCCATAATTGAATTTCTCAACGAATTAAAACAATTTCAAATGCGAAATTTCCACAAAGGTGTAACGATTTCGGTAACGATTGAAAAATCTAATTGAATCTAAATTGATCTCAAATGATTTCGATTGCGGATGTGTGATGGTGTCGATTTGTTTCGCAACCAATCTTCGGATATTATTTGATCGAAATTTGAAACCAAAAATGCTCGAAAAGATTCTAGTTTCTCTTGGTGAGCGAAGATCTAGTCATGCAAACAAACCATAATGTGGTCAGCGAAGAGAATGAGATCGGTCGATCATCGGAATCTTAAATTCAATCAATCGAAAATTGTTCAAAATCTATCCACAACCGAATCGAATCAATGGAAACAAATTGAATTTGGAGAGAAATCTAAGTCATCGAAAAATTTATTCCACCAGGACATAAGGAAAATCAAAAATTGCGATAAACTTTTTTTTTCCTTCTTTCTCTCGAAAGAGTCAATTTCATCACCCAAATGAATTCGATCGATTTCTATCGAAAATCTAGAAAGAGTTAATTCATTCATTCATTCTATGAGCCTTTATAGCAAACAAATCTTTTGATTGATTCGTTTTGTTTCGTTTCGTTTCGTTTGTATGTTGTTTCCAAAACAAATCTAATCAATCAAGTTGTTGATCTATTGATTGATGATTGAATCAATAATAATCGAACTGTCTAGTCTATCTTGGCTTATTAATTGATTGATCGATCACTTTGGTTAGCATCGCTTTTTTTTTTGTTATCTCTCTCTCTCTCACACACATTTCGTTCGTCTCGAATACCTTCATCCGATAAAAAAAAATCCGAAATTCGTAAATAGGTTTGGCAAACAAAAATGCTTTCTTTCTCTTCACTTCACTTTTCGAGTTGAAACTCTCTTTTTTTATTTTTTATTCTACTACAATAATCAAACTGATTCCATTTGATTTTTTATTTGCTTGTGTTGTATTAATTTTCTCTGATCCAATCTATTCGATTTCTATTTGATTTTTTTTTCTCTTTACATTTTGATTTTCTCTACCTTCATCGAATAATTTCAAAAACAATCCATTCGATTGATGGATGAAGATTAGTACTTTTGAATCGAAAAAAATGATGATGATAGTTCAATCGATTTCAATTTCTTATCGGATTGTTTCGATAATATATTTCCGAAACGGATCGAAATCAATCAAGATCAATGAAAGTTTCGATGAAGTGAATAGACTAACAAATATCTCTAACGCCTTTTCGTCTTTCGTGGTTTCACAATATTACTTGTTGGTTACGAAAATCCAAATTTATATCCAAAAGAAAAAAAATCAAAGTTCGGATTCCCACTAAATCATCATCATCATCATCTCGGATTCAATCAACAGGTGTTGAATTACACCTGAAATAGAGCTAGCTGCATATGGGAAAAAACAAACACTACATTCTTGTCCACGACACATACACACTCGGTTTTCGTTTCGATTTTGTTTTGATCGTTTTTTTTTTTAATGCAATTCACAAACGATTTCATCATCTCATTCAGAGAGAGAAAGAGAGAGAGAGAGCAATCGAAATCCACGATACCTAGTACCGATTTCCGGGCTTTATCCCTCTCTCTCTCTTTCGCGATCCATCATCTTGATCCATGATCGTGTGGTCAGTGTCACCGTATGGCTCTTTCATTTTGACCAGTACAATTTGAAAATTTTTCTCTTCTCGTTTCGAAAAAGATTTGAAACAATCGAATGAAGAGAAACGATGTGCCTTGAATCGATCGAAATAATAATGAAAATCTTAAAGATTGGAATGTTTTATTTTTTTTTTCACTTAGAAGAAAATGTTAGATTTATAATCTTAATAATCTTGTAATTTCTCTCTTCGATTATTTTCATTGCTATGTGGCGCATATTTTTCTTATGGTAAGAAGGTGAGAATTGGTTTGAGAATGAAATCGATTTTAAATTCATTACCTTTATCGTCATCACTTGAATCATAATCATTACAATTATGATCATAATGATGATGATGGATCGAGTGAAACATAATGAATTCAACCTTTTGCGAGCAATCGAAAACGAATTGTTTTTTTTTTCCCGACAATCGCGCAATGTAATCCTTTCTCTCTTCCATCTCTCTCTCTCTCTCTCTCTCTCTCTCTTATTCGCTAGCAATGAAAAAAATCTTGAAATATTTTTCGTTCAGAAATAATCGAAATCGTTTTGCAAAGTCACAGCACCGATGATATCCGGCAAAGTCAATCAATCAACGAGAAACGAAACGAAACGAAAATTGTCTACGAATATCATCAAACATAACCATTCTGTGATGAGAAGATGATGATGTTGATGATGATGATGATAGTTTTTATTATCTAACAACAACAAATCAATTTGCTAAATATTCCATCTATGATTCTTAACTTTTTGCTAAGAGATTTTTTTTCTCGAGATACAAGAATAGATCTAGAATGACTACAGAGCGAGAGAGATAATTTCAAGGTTCAATGAATTCAATGAATGTATGATCTCTTGTGGCATTCCATTCGATTTCATTCTATTCTATTTCAATTCATTAAGTGGTGTTGTGGTTTGACAATCATTATCAATACAAATCAACCACAACTAAAACTTTGAGATCTCTCTAATCATTTGATGTCAAAAATATCTTAATGGCTACGATGATGAGGATAGAGAAGAGATGATGGAGATCATTCGACATCGAAAAAAAGCCAGAAAACACCTCATTGACATCGGTGTCGTCGATGGGCTAATTTACTTGAAAGGGCGAGAGAGAGAGAAAGAGAGAATCAGCATCGCATCTTTAAGTTTCCGTAGCAATGTCACTCTTTATGTCGATTCTAGTGACAATTCTACTGAATGGAATCATTCGAAAAACCTCTCATTCGCCAATCATTTAGGTTTGGATAAGAATCGATCCGAATACAGGTCGAATCGACAATTATTCTCAATGATTTTCTCGATACAAAGCTAATATATTGACGATTGGCGATCGTTCTCGACGATCGAGAGCTTCGGCAAAAAAGAACGAACTTTTTATCGAAGAGAGGAACTTTGAATCATACCACCATCAATCAATTCACGAAACCGAATGCTCTTTTCGAAACAATCAGAGTGCTTTTGAATCTTGTGTGGTTCAGCAACATCGAACAATTAATCAGGTGCTTTGTTTTGCATAGACACACACACACACACATACCGACACACCTACTCATTATCATACGAGCCTGAAATTGTTTCTCTGATTTCGATTGTGGAGCTAAGCTAAAAAAAATTTGAATTTTTTTTTTGAATCGAAACGTTTTTTGAATTAAATAAAAAAAATTGACTTCTTTCATTGATAGCTTTTTGCGTCCAGAAATTCAATTAAATCTCGGCAATGAATGATATCGGCGGTGATGAGGGGGAGAGAGAGAGAGAGATGAGATAAGATGAATTCAAAAAGTTCCACTAAACGATGATGAAGGTTGATCCCAATCGATCGAGAAGATTATTGGTGAAAAGATTCGAGTGAAACCGAGAAAAAAAATTGACACCAAAAATCAAAAAAAAAAAAAAAAACAACTAGGATAGAGAGGTGTGGCAACAACTTTAATCGATTTGAAAAAAGCTTAATGAAAAAGCTTTTCATAGATAAGATGAACGAAGACGAAGAGAGATGGAGGAAAAAGTGGTGAAAATTTTTCTCAAATTTCACCGTTTCAATTTGAAAAATAATTAACTTCCCTCTCCTTCTCTTCCCATCAAACCCCACTTCCTCTAGCTTTGCACTAAACTCTAATTATAGACAAATTCGAAAGATCTTCTCTCTCTCTCTTTCTCTATCTATCTATCTGCCTAAACCTTTTCTCTTCTTAGAAGATTAGGTTATCGAGAGAAAGAAGTAGAAGAAAGTTTCATTCAGAATGAAACGATCCATACGTAAACAATCAATTGAATCTTTAGATTGAAAAACAAAAATTCAAATTGAAAAAATTTCAAACAAATCGAATCGATTCGATCGCTCCAAAGATCCCAGAATTCTCTCTATATGGGAGACAATTTTGATGGAACGAAGAAGCTGCTTCAAGCTGCTCCGATTAGATTCGCATCAATAATTTATTTGTTAATTGATTAATTAATTAATTAATTAATTTAACCTAATCGATATCGAACGTTTCTCTCATCGAACAAATCTCGAATGATTTGCTTTCTTAAAAAAAAAAAAACGAAGATAATCACTGTCTCTATCGTTCACAGCTTCTTTACGATCGATCAGAGAAACGAAACGGAAAACGAGAGATATTTGAAAACATTGAAGGTGTTTCAAAATCTTTCAATTATCTCCTTTTAATCGTTGAAATGATTATATCGTTTTGAAACGACTGCAATTGCCTTCTTCTTCTTCTTCTTCTTTTTCGTCTTCTCGAATGTTACCTCGTCATCATTATGAAATCATCCATCCATCCATCGTGATGTGATACTTTGACAATCTACGTTGACGATGATGATGATAATTATTATATTGTGATAATTACCTGTGGTTCTTTTTATTGTTGTTGTTGATTATTTTACGATCACCTCGACGACCGTCTAGAATCTCAATTGTTATTGATATTAATCTCTCTCTCTCTCTCTCTCTGGAACGAATCGTTACGAGAGTGTTCAATGTATTGCCTCGTTCTATTGTCATCCATCACTTTCGATTGATTGATTGCAGAGATCGTTTTTTTTGTGGCCAATATTAAAACATTTGAAAGTGTCTATGCTTTGAATTAATCTAGATCAATCTCTTATTCGATTATTTCACGATAAGTTTGATCAATGTTCACCAATCAATCATTGACGCTTGGTGAATATATACCTCAAACGTCACGTTGATTGATACTCTAGCTATCAGCCGTTTCCGTTTCACCTTGCCCAAAATCTGCAATCAATCAAACTATGATGTTTGATCTTTGAAATCAAAATCGAATCTCATCATCCGATTCGATTTGTCATTTGTTTCTTCATCAAGAGAGAGGAAGAGAGAGAGAGAGAGAGAGAGAGAGAGAGAGAGCACTTGACCAAGATATTAATTATTGTTTTGAAATTTTTTCCTACGAATAAATAATTTATCCTCAATGAATCATCGTAGTGGGAAAGGAGAGGTGTAGAGAGAGAGAGAGAGAGAGAGAGAGAGAATAGTCCGAGAATTTAAAGATGCATCTTCGATAGCGACATCGATATCTCAATGAGAACGAAAAGAAACAAAACCTCATCAATCGATGACTATCAACTTCATCATCGACTAAGTTTACCTTGAAAGATAGACGACGCAGGCAAAAAAATAACACTAATCCTCTCCAATCACTCATCTTCATTAAAATAGGGAATAGAATTGGAGAAGGAAAAAAAAAACAACCCGTTTCTATCAATGTCGAGAGTACCAACAAAAAAGAGAGAAGAAAAAAATATCGAATGTTTTGATTGAAAAAAAAAACGCAAAAACGAAAGACTAAGATAGGGACAGAGAGAGAGAGAGAGAGAGAGAGAGAGAGAGAGAGAGAGAGAGAGGGAAATGAGGAAAAGTAATATTTTTTTTTCTCAAAAGAAAAAAAAACCACTTAGTTTGCTTTCGATGTTTTTGAAATTTTTCCCAAGAAAACCAAAACAAAACTGGTGGTGGTGGTGTTGGTGATGGTAATGGCGATTTTCTTTTCGATCATAAATTTTTCAACGAACAAATTTATCCCTCAAAAATTATCGTCTTCAAAATGGTCTTGTTGTGTTTTGTTCTTATCGATTCCCAGAGGATCACACCTGGACCGATCATATCTTGATTACGATTTAATTCAATTCAATTTGGAACTGTATCTCTCAATGAATTATCTTTAACTTCGGTGTTTTGTTTTTCTCGATCGCCAATGTTCATCTGGATTGTGATCGTATTGTTAGCAATCTTTTTCATTGCGAATCGTTTCGATGACGATCGCATTGATGTCGTTGATAATGATGATGATGATGATTATGATGATTGGGATTATAATTGTCATCGTTTCAAACGACCCGATGCTTGTTGGATGATCTATCGTCCATTGATTTTAGCCTCAAATCTTCATCTCAAATCAAGGTTTGTGTCGCAGACAAAATTATTTAATGCTCGATCTCAAATCTTTTGAGATGATGATCTTAATAAGAATTTGAAACAAAATAACTTTCCATGATCTGCATTTCGATGTGAATGGAAATTGTTCTAGTTATCTCGAAAATGATTGTGATCTTTTTCATTGCCGAAATGTCTCGTTTTTTTTCTCGTTCCATTTGGAAATTTCTCGCAGACAATCTGTGAGAAGACTGGATGCGATCAGATCGCTAAGACATCATTCAGCATCAATGAAATCAAAACTAGTTGTCAATGACATCATTTTTTTTTTGCTGCTTAACATGTAGAACTAGATGAGAAAAAAAAATCCGTTGCTCGAAGCTAGGCTCTTTTTCGGAAACGGATCCAAATCTAACTCTTTCGATAGGAAGTGTCTTGTAGAATATCTGAGACAAACATCAAATTATATTCGCGACTTATCGTTTTTTTTTCTTTTCTGTCTATTCATTTTTTTATTAATTCTGTTTTTCTTTTATTTCTTCAAATTTAATCTATGTCTAGGATCACATCGAATGGTTTCGCCGATCGAAACAATCCGAAACATTTGATTAATAGCAACAACAATCACAAATTATCCTCATCTTTATCATCACCATCATCATCATCATCCTCCTCATCGCCATCTTCTTTATTGATTAAATATCAAAATCTTGGATCAATCAGTAATGGTAGTGATTTAGCTGGGCTAGAGATGGTGAATGGTCACGAAAACAATGATCGAAACATCGACAACGATTTCTGTGATGATCATAATAAAATGATGAATGGTAGTATCGAGGGATACGATTCCTATCAAATTCAATTGCAATCAAAAAATTCGATAAAAATGAATCCACAAAATTGTTTTCCATCGAAATCTCATCTAAATGGTGATGTGATTGATGGCGAACATCAGCAGTATCGAAACAATATTTTAGCCGAAAAGGAAGAGGAAATTGAAGATGATCTTTGCTCTCTCTGTCGTTTACCATTCGATCTTTCTCGCCATAAACGTTTACAATGTCGATATTGTTCACTTGCTTGCTGTTTAAGCTGTTCACTTTTCGAAGACAACGATTGGATGTGTTTGATTTGCCATCAACAAAGGTAGGCGAAGTTTTTGTTACGAAATTCATCGCTTCAATTACTAATCTCTTGATTTTTATATTATCGAATCGTTTTACTTCTCTCTCTCTCTCTCTCTCTCTCTCTCTCTCTCTCTCTCTCTCTCTCTTCAAGATCGATCGTAAATGAAGCTAAATGTCAATCACATCTATGCAAAAGAATTCTCACCAAAGTTCAAGATCGTAATCTCTTACATTTCAGTGATGCTAAATCTAGATTGCTTAAGAATCGATTCGATTCAATGTTTACCAATTGTGATGATAATGTTGGTACTGTTGCCGATGATGCCGATGATGATGGAGAGAATCAAAGCTCTCGAAATCTAGCTCAAAACTTCGATACACAAAACTCTGGTATGTTTCGATTGCTTCGAATTGGTTTCGAAATTGTCGTAATAATTTGTGGGGAAGAAAATAGAATCATTTGAAATTTTTTTTTTTTTTAGTTTTTGCGATCCAAACTTCTTGACACCATCGATCACCAATCGTCGATGATTGATTGACTGTCGAAATTTTTTCTTTCTGCTTCGTTTGTTTGAAATCAAAATTTTCGAGACTATCATCTCAGATCTAGTTTTTCATCTTTTTTGATTTTAATCTTTTCTTACCTTAATCTTTCCAACAAATCGATTGAATTAGTCTTTCGATTATTTATTCAAAAATCGTTTCGAATTATATTAGTAAAATAACAATCGGATTAGATCGAAACTAATCGATTTGAATAGCAATCAAACGGAACGATTTTTCAAATCAAAACGCCATAAACGCCTACTGAAATTTTATTTATTGTGGCGATCAATTTTGAAATCTCAATTTATCAGATCAATTTCAAAATTTTTGTTAGATTTTCAATGCAAGCTGCTTTAATTCTAAATTACAAAAATCGATCGCTTAGAGATAATCAAAATCTATCAAATCTACCAATCATTGTGTGAGGATATGAAGCTAAATTTTTTTTTTTTTGAAGAGATAAAACACCCACCCTCTCTTTAACAATTCACATTTTTAAATGATTATTTTGATTTCTTAATGAATTTTGATTAATTCTCTTCTCTTTACTATTCTATTGAAAGATATTGAAAAAATTCGTGATGAAATTGAAACAATTTTGGCCAAACTTCTTGGTTTCGATACCGTCGATCATTCTCATATTGGTTTAGTTTTCGAAGATCTTCAATGTAAGTATAATTCAATTCTTAATGATTTGTTTCTTTATCTCTCTCTCTCTCTCTCTTTCTCTCTTTACGGTCAAAAAAAACGACCGAAACGAATATCTTTTCATTCATTATTTTCCGGATAGACAACAAAATGCTTCTGGATTTTAGAAAAAAAATTTTTTTTTTTCTTCGCCATCCTTGTGATGATTGATTATGTTTAGCTGTGTGTGGTTTGCCGATGGTCTTCGAAGAAGGTCATCCCTAGAAGAAAGAAAGAGATGTAGATGCCGATGATTGTTGATCATTCTTGGTGAAAGATAATGTCTCATCTCAATGCTGTGCTATAAAGCTAGATTGATAGCAAACAAATCGAGACGGAATAACAAAATTAATAACTCTACAATAGAAATAATAATCGTAGAATTCTTATTGTTTTTGATTGCGCTACAACAATTTTGGATTTCTTCTTTTGATCCATCGAATAGATTGCTCGAGACTTAACTCGAGATTGAACCAAGAACCTTAGGCCTTAGATCATATTATTTTTGATTGATTTCGATCCTATCTAATATATCGATATCTATTCGAAAGTTTATACGCAATCAATCAATTGCTTATATGACGATGCAATTGCCGATGTTACGATTTCACCTAAACCAAAGGTGTTGGAAATTTTTTTTTTCTCTGTTTTGTTGCTCTTGTTTTTTTACACTTTTTTTTTTTTTTGATCCTTGATAAAATGAATGCATTTAGAGATGATGTTCATCATTATTGATTCACTACATCTTCTGTAAAGGCAGCTTGTTACGTTGGCGTTTTAAAACTTCTTCAAAATCTTTGATGAAAAAAAATTGCAAAGAAATAGCCTAGGGTTTCTCTAATGGATTTAGATCTCGTAAACCATTTGACCTCAACAATCTTATCATTTTTTTGATTCATTTCATTCGGATTGTAATGAAATGAATCAAAAATTATATTTCATCCAAATCTTTCTCTCTTTATTTCTTTCCTTTTTCTTCTTTCTCTTCTTCTTCTTCTTCTTTTTCTTGTTGTCGGAAGAGAACACCGACGCTATTTTTATTCTCTCGTTGCTTTCAATTCGTTTAGATTATTTAATAATTTCGGTGAAAGGCCGGCAATGCTTAGCACTTGAAAGATTCATCGAGCAGCAAAAAAAATAAAATAAAATAAAAAACATCGACCGTCCATTGTCGATGCGATTAATCTAAGAGTGAATCAATGTTTAGCTTTCTTTTAAAAACTTAAAATCTCTAAGAAAAAATAAAAAAAAATTATCCCGAAATACCAAATAAAAATTGTAGTGATGATAAATATCATCACACAAACATACACATACACACACACACACAAATGAATGATCTAATTTTTTTGAAAAATGAAAAAAAAAAATGATTCAATTCGAACTAAGAACGACAAAGCTACAGTGCTGAAGAAGCTAATCTGTTGTGTGGATGACATTTTTCGTTTTTTTTTTTTTTTTCGTTATCAAAACAATTATAAATCCAACTATTCTATCGAATTTTAGATTTTGTTCTCGGGTGCTTTGAGCTTAACGCAACCCTAAACGAGATTTCTGTCTCGTCTTTCTCTTTGTAACCGAAACTGAATCTAAATCTCTCGTTCCGGAGAACCAATCTCATCGATCATCTCATCTTACTTCATCCTTTTTTTTTTTACACTCCGATCGTTAATCCTTTTAATTCTAATCGATTTTTTCAATCGATTCATTTCGTATACAAACCTAAGTTTTTTTTTTTCGAAACTATCATTGATAATAGCAATCCGCTGTTAAATCGATTCGATTTGTAATCAAAATCTTCGTTGAACAAATTGATTTTCGATCGGTTCCAATCGATCCTATGATTATCATCTTGTAGAGATAGAGATTTTTAGAATTATCAATGAGATTTCTTCATTTTTTTCACGGCCATTAATTCGATATGAAAACGGATTCCATATGCAAAGCTTCTGTTTCCGTTAAACTTTTAACTTAATAAATTTTTCTATTTTTTTTTTTTTTTTTTCATTCCTTTCTCGACGACATTTGTATTTCGACTTTCGACGATTTCTAGATTCGCAATTGATTGAAAAATTCATACCGATTCTAAGCGAATCGTTACAGAAGCTTCAAGAATCGATCTATTCGATTGATTACGGTAAGTTTTGATCTCATTTTTTTTTTTTTTTTTTTTGAATTTTTTTGTTTTTTTTTATTTTGATTTTTTTTTTACAAAAATCTAATCTTTTTCCCCTCTAATTGATTGCTTCGTTTATTAGATAACGAACGAGAAAGCAAATCAGACTCGAGAACACCGTCAGATGCCTATCAAAATCTGAAAGAATTGTTGCATGAAATCAGTGAGAGATCATTCGAGAGATTCACTATGGAACTACGACCTCGAAAGATCAATATCGAAGAGATTAAAAAATTCATCGACACCACCCAATCATATGAATATCTTCTAGCTAATTCGATTGTGAATCAAGTAATTCGATTCGATTTTGTCTCTCTAATTGATTTCGATATTGGATCTAATTTTTTCTTTTTTTTTTTTTTTGTAATTCCGTTCTCTCTTTAAACTGATCCGATATTACAACGTTTCCGTTTCTTCTTTCTGTCTCGATCATTGATGGTGTTTACATAAACACTCTACGAATCATTTAAATGTAGATTATTGAAGATAGTCAAAGTCGATTTATGACAACATCATCGAGCACCACTCTCAACATCAAAGCTAATAGCATCCCTTCATTAACATCCTCGTCGATGTTGACGATTTCTGATCATTATTTTTATCATCAAAACAATCAACCACAACAACAACATCAAAATCTTAATCGCTTTGTAAAGATTAATAGTATTAATCTCAATAATAATAATCATTATCATCATCGAAGTACTAGTACTTTGAGCAATTTTATTGAGAATCCTTCGAACGGAATCCATTTCAATCATCATCAAACTCATTTTAATGATTCCATCGCTCTTAACAACTACAACAACAACGTCCATCATCATCATCATCATACAGCCATCGAAAAAAATTGCCGCAAACAAAAAATTGTTTCGAATGATTGTCAAAACTGTGATCGATCGATTTCGAGAATCTCGAACAATATGATTTATGCTCCAGATGATGATCATGATCAAAATGGTGGCAATGGTTCCAACAAAACTGTTGATGTGGATCATTTAGATCATCGAGAAATTGATTCAAATGAAATCGATACCAACTATTATGTCACCGATGATGATTCTGAATATTTCGATGAAGAAAACGATGATTACGATGAGCCATACGAGAATGATTTCGGTCTCGAATTCAATTTCGAACAACGTAAAGTTTATTTTCCCGAAGCTGGTCTAGATTTGATTGATAGCAAAAAATTCTCCTCGATGGATTCGAATATCTCGCAAGATAGTGGAATCAAACTGATCGATAACACACAGACCTGGGAAGATAATTGGTTCTTCAAGAAGAACAAAGAGAATAAATCCTATAATCAATATCATCTTAATTCCGATATTCATTTCGGTTATATGGCATTAGCTCTTTCGGAACCAGTTCCGATGCTAATACCTAATCCTAGTCCAATAATCAATCCGATGCTCGGTGATTGTGAAATCGATCAAGTATCCGATCTATCTGAGCATAATTCCGAAACCGGTTCTATCATATTCTCATCGGATGATGAAGATGATCAAAACGAAACTGTTGATGAGGAGAATATTTCGGTCGAAAAGACAAGAGCTAATCAACAACAATCGAATCAAACTGATTTGATCGAAACAAATCATAGTGATGATCGACGAGCTAAATCCAAAACAGTTTACATAGCGAATCAAAACAAAACTGCAACGAATCAACGAAATGATCGATCATTTTCGTCGTCTTCATCGAAAACCAAAGCTCTACTCGAGCGATCACGTTGGAACAAGATTAAAGTTCCAGAGTTTGTGCCAAACGAGCTACGAACAATTTGTAGCTCGATACCGAACTCTCATTTCGATGATTTAGATTGTATCCCTAATCTCATAATGAAACCTGGCAGCGCAAAAATACATTCCGGTATTGTGGCACAGTTTTGTTGCAAAGCTAACGGTTTGATGCCGATGAATTTTGCTTGGTTCAAAGATGGTCATCTTATTGCCGCTTCGGATGATTCAAGAACACCTGAGGAGCTAGAGAACAATCGTTTCGGTCGATTATTTTTCGGTGTCCGTTTCACTCATCGTCGTTATGTCGAGAGCAGTTGCTCTTCGTATAGATTAATTGTGTTCAACGATAACGAATGTATCTTGGAGCTAAAAAAATCTCGTCAGATTGATGAAGGTGTCTATTCGGTGGTTGCCTACAATCATGCTGGACATGATTGGTGCGATTTCAAATTGTCTGTCGATCGTAATCATTTTACGGCCAACGTTCATCATCATCATCATCATCTTCATCAACAAAAACAACAGAACCAGCAACAACAACAACAACAACAACAACCATATCAAACAAAGCCTAAATCACCGAGACCAGTTCTGCGACGTCCACAGAACAAAATCAAAAAGGTCAGTATCAAGAAGTGAAGAGAAGTTGAAGTGAAGAGAGAGAGAGCATCTCGACTAGACGAAACTAGATCGTCGTGTTTGTATTAAAATAATGAAGTTGATTGAGATGATGAACAGTTTGGTAAAGAAATAATCTACGGGGAACAATAATCTCAATCTAACACTAATCCTTTTCGAATTTTTTTTTTGTTTCGTTTCCTCATTCTATTCGGGATTTTTTTTTCTCTAACGAGCGATACCAAAAATCGTTATCTCGATTATCATCCTCATTATCTCAACGATGTTTCGTTTCGTTTCTCTACCCAATTAAATTATCTCCGATAAATTCGTTGTTATTATTATTATTATTATTATTATTATTATTATTACTATCTTCTTCTTGATCTCGATTTCGATGTGATGGGCTATTCTAATAATAATTCTTTTTTCTTTTTCTTTTTACAAAATTCTCTTTCTCATTCTCTATCTTTACCGCTTGAAGATAACTACTGAGATTATAATCCCATTGAATCGATCCTCTAACCAATCAATGATGATTGCTAACCATTACCAACAACCTACGACTAGAATGCCGGTTTCGGTGATACAAAGAACATGGAATGAAAGACAAGCATTATTGTTGTTGAGCTCACAACACAACACCAACACCAACAATAATAGTAGAAAATTATTGAAATTTATTCAAGATAATCTCAATTTTTCTTTACCTAATCAATCAAACTATCTCATCGATCAAAACATTCGAACCAAAGTACCTGGAATTGTTTCTCTTTCTTTTTTTTTTTTGATTATTTTTAACGTTTGAAATTAATCTCTCGAATTATTATCTCCCTCTCTCTATTGATAGAATCCATCAATAGTGAACGAATCAAATGTCCATAAACAAGAAGATTGTCGGAATCTCGAGCAAAAAAACAATACGATCAATCATCAATCAGATAGAATCCATGGCGAAATCAGTGAAGAGATAATCAATAATGATCCGATGTCTCTGACAAACATATCATCGATCGATTCGATTCCGGTGATGACAATCGCCGAACGTGAGCATCGGAAATGGGAACATCCAGATGTTGATCTAGTAAATAATCCTTATTCATCGGAGAACATCGAGAAACGTAATCGAAATCGATTGATTTCACCGGATTACGTTGATTCGGAAGAATCTTACGATAGTTACAATCATGATCAAAATGATTTTCAAGAGGAGGAAATCGTACCGGAAGAGAAACGTAAATTCTTCTCAAGCTCTCGTGATCTTGATCTCTACAAACGAGATTATTATCTTCCGAAAAATTCTCGAAAAAAACCAAATGATTATTATTCTTTCTCAATATTGAATGTAAGACAATCTAGATGTTTATTGTTGATTCTTGTTGTTGAATTTTTTTTTTTTGATTTTTTGGTAGACACTTGGATCTGGTAAGCAATCGACAACAGCGTCAACGAAGACGCTAGTGAATGAATACAGTTTGATCGAAGGTTCCACAACAGAGAAGGGTGATCTGGATCACAAAGAAGTTGCAAAAAAAATCGAATCTAAGGATCACAATCACAATGATTGTGATCGAAACTTAAACAATCAAACCGAGATCGTAATCAATGTGATTGAAAGTCAAGAGAAAACGATAGATAGTAGCGAGACGAATTCTCCGACGATCGAGATACAAATAACTGAATTGAAAACAAAAGCTAGCGTTGGAAAAAAGCCTCAAGCTAGTGGTGAAAATGGAAATGAAGAGAGCATTGAATCGAATACTTCCGCACCAAATCGATCCGATTCTAACGAAACGAAAGATGATTATTTGAATTTGTTCGGTCAGAACAGAGTCAAAAGTTTAACATCGTTATTCTCCTCTTCATTAGCTAAACAACAAGAACAATTTCCATTGAGCAGAAGTTCATCATCTGCCGAGAGCTCATCGAAATCAATTTCACCAACATTGAATCGTAGCCTAGCCTCAACGGAGACTGTTACCAAACAAACAATTAATATGAATGCTGTCAACAATTATGCAGTGAGTTTTTAGTTTCGGAATTCGGAATAGTAGATTTTAATACAATTTTCTTTCTTAAAGGTTCATAGTCTGACAGGTCGTTCGATGACGAAGGCGTTCAGAGAGCAGAGTCAAAAAAATCTACCAAAATTCACTGAGATGAATCGTGTCAGTCTGGCTAATGGAATGCTATCGAACTCAATCAATGATTTCAACGAGCGAGAAGAGAACGACAACGAATCGATGATGGAGAGCAAAAATGATGAAAGGTTTTTGAAAAAACTATCATTCTGGACTTAAGACAATCTAATCCAAGATGGATTCTTTTTTCTTCCTTCTCATCCTATAGTTTAAAATCAATCGAATCGGATCGATCAATCTCATCTACAACATCATCGACAACATCATCGAATGATAATTTGATGCGAAAATCTTCTCGAAAAGATGGAACTGGTGCGATCAAAAAACGTGCAGTGTTCTGGGAGAAACGTATCGAAAGTAGTCAATTATCTGATTCTCAAGTGAAAGAAGCATTTCCGACAATGGATGGTTCAGTTCCGGAATCGAAATGATTCTCACTCAAACATCACTTTTATTGAAATATTTTGAAGACATTCTCTTAGGTTTTTTTCTCTGTTTATTTATTCTAAATCAAACTGCTTCCATGGATTTTAATTCAATGGAACACTAACGAATTGATAGAACCAACAATAGCAGAATCGAAACGATTCGAATGTTCGAATTGGTTGTGCCAAACAAGACATGTTTCAATTCAAGAAATTTTATGTTCATACCATTGTAGATAGGAAAAAGATAGGGAAGCTTTCGAACCTGCTTTTTCCACTTTTGAAATTCATAATCCTTTGCATTTCAAATTCTCTTTTATTGTTTCAATTCTTCCCTCTATCGACATTAATAATTATTATTATTGTGAAAAAAAAAAACGGAAACAAAAGCTGCTATCGGAAATTTTAATCTTTGAAAGAAGTTAGTTCCGAGTAGACTGAGCGAGTGTCTATGCTCGGAAACCTTGATGACCTTGAAACTTGCATTGTTTACAGATTAGTTTTCTGATCGATTTGAAGCACTGGAATTCAATTACAATTACGTAATGCTTTTTTTTCACAGCGGTAACTATGATGTAATGAGAATTCGGGTTGTTTTGGATCGTCATTTGAACATTCTCATTATAATAATAATAATTATTATTATTATCATTGTCGTCATTGGATTCAATCAATTAGACAGTGAGTACTTTGCTTTTGAACAAAATGAGAAAACGATCATCGAATATCTCTACCTTTTGAAAAGAAATGCACAACACCTTTTCCCTAATGTGAAAGACGAGATACAACTACATTAATGATCCAATAGATATGGAGCGATTAAATCTTGATTGTTGCCTAGTTATGTATGTCTGTCTATGGGTGGGTGTGAAACAATCGAAAGAGAATTTTCGGAGTTTTTTTTTGATTGATTATCATAAATCGACTGTTTGAGTACCGAAAAAGAGACAATCGCCCAACGAAAAAGAGAAATCTTTGATTAGACACAAATCAGTTCGAGAAGCGAACTACAGATCAAGATCTCATTACAATGGACCTATGTCCTTGGCATTGATCCAATGAGAGGAGGTTTCAGAACGAAGATTTTCTCTCCAATTATATAGCCTCTTGACAATATAGGGTTCGAGGAGAGAAGAAAAAAATCGATTTTTATTTGCAATGACTTAGACTTTCGATAGAGGATTTCGATTACGAATGGGTTCGAATGTATCCGCTAGCATTCGAGACCTTGATGAATGATCATTTTGGAACAATTTTCATAAAAATTTTTTGAAAACTTTCAAAGCTATTAGCCGACATTGATCAGTGAGAGAGAGAGAGAGAGAGAGAGAGAGAGAGAGAGAGAGAGAGAATTTTCAATGCCATTTTACGTCTTTGATGACGAAGTTTATCTCCAAGATTTCTTGAAGATTCATCTCGATCTAGATCCATTAGATCAGTTTCTATGATACAATTGATAAATAAATTATAAATGAATATAAACTAAAACATGTGATTGAATCAAATTTTTTTTCCATCGTATTCTCAAATAAGTAAGTTCCTAGATCCGAATCACTATGAATTATGAGCCCTTTTTTCTCTTTTAAATAATTTGAATTGATTCGATATCAATAATCAGAGAATAAGTTCTCCAGGCTAAAATAAAACCAAATTGAATCGGTTTCTTCGATCTATCTTTGATTTTAGAGACAAAACAATTCCTATTTGTTCGCAACATCTAAACGAAATTAAACTAGAGAAAAATTTGAGAGTTAAAAAAAAAAATTTTTTTTCTTGATGAAGAAATTCAAACCACTAGAAACCCAATAAAGATTACACCTTGAATGCTGAACATCGAAAATTTTCAAGTGAGAATACAGTACGGTGTATGACTTGACAGCAATCCCCCCCCCCCAAAAAAAAAACAAGTTACAAAGAAGTTTGACAACTTTGTCCGAACACCGAAAGATTCAATCTAAATAATCGACCGAAAGAGTTAACAGAAGAGCAACAGAAGAACAATCAATAATGAAAAAGCAAACGATAAGAAAGAAAGGTAAGGGGAAGGGGAAGAAGGAGAAGAAGAATGCATTCATTATACATTCAATAATAATATAATCCCAATACACCTAGACAGAAAGATTGCCTAGAAAAAAAAAATGTTTGAAATGAAATGAAAGAAAGGTAGGGGGAAAGCAATGTTTAGCTTTCAGTGGTGGTTGTCGAGAAGAAGAAGAAGAAGAAGAAAAACATCATAACTTTGTGAGAGAAAAAAAAAAAAAAAAAAGATTACACCGAAGGCTTCAACAACGAACAATTCAAGCAAATTTCAACAACCTCAATCAAACTGGACATATATTTAATTCTTATCCTATAGACAGACAAAATAATTGCTAGAATATCAGGTGAAACCTAACCCCTCAGAAGAAGAAGAAGAAGAAGAAAAAAACCAGCAGGGATTATGCTAGAGTTTGCAGACTTTTAAACAATTTTTTTCTCTTTCTCTCTCTCTCTCTCTCTATCTTCAAATGTTCTCTCCTCTCCTTTTGCTCCCCCCATTTTTTTTTGGTTTCAAGTTTGGAATTGAAATTCAATAATCATTGAGAGAAAAGAATTTCGCTTCGCTCCTAGCTCTCTCTCTCTCCCTCTCTCTCTCTCTCTCCCTCTCTCTCTTTCTTTCTTACCTATCTCTATCTATTTATTCTCTTAATTTTTGAATTTCAATTCTTACCTTTTCTAACTCTCTCTCTCTCTCTCTCTCTCTCTCTCTCTCTTTAGTTCTTTTTTCTTTATATTTCGCTTTATCTCTCTACCTTTTTTTTTTGTTGGGAGAAGCAATTCACCTGTATCTATTATCTAAGTGATTTTGATTTGAGATTGTTTTGAAGCGATTTGATTAGCTATTACGTTCATAGCTATTCCCTTGCGTTGTTGTGTTTCGTTTCGTTTCGTTTCATTCATTGTCGAAGATGATAGCCGAAGAGATTGTTAGTGTTTGGTGTTCCAAAACCATACACTGCACACATTCAAACATACACGTACATACACCAACACCTAACGAAATTCATTGAGAGAATAATAATAATGATATGAAATCTCTCTTCGATTTTGATTGTCTTAATGAAACGGTCAACAGTGGATATGATCGGTGATGATGGTTGTGGTTGTGGTCGTGACGCGATTGTGGTTGAGAGTCCTTGAATGTTTGCTGTTTTGTGTTCCAAATCTCATTCGCATTTTAAAGATTCGGCGTTGTTGGAACAATCTTTGTTGGAACTAACAATTCTTTTTCTCGAATCAAATATCTTTTTCGAAAGAATTCGAAAGATTCCAATCATTCTTTTAGATGATCTCATTGGATTCAGATTGTTGAAACTTTTTTTTTTTCAATTTCAATATTTCATTAGATCAAATCTAATCTTATAAATTCTCTTCAATATTTTTATGAAAAATTTCTACAATAATTAAATGTAATCTCAACGTTAATTGTCGAGTGCAATTCAATTGAAATGTTTCCTATGGGATCTCCTTCTCTCGTTGATAATTGATTGATTGCTTTTTCCGCTTTCCAGTGCAACGAATTTTCAAATTTCAAACTACAAAATCGAAGTAAGTTAAATAAATTTGAAATAATTTTGATCCTTGTCTCTTTATTGATTCGACGGAATCAACAGCTTAGTTTATTTGATTCTTTTCACTAAAAAAAAAAAAATAAACGACATTCAATTCAGTACCTTAGGATCAGATTTCGGATGACCAGAAAAAAAATAGTCGCAACCGATTTCGTTTGTGGTTTTTTCGTTTTTCGTGGTTTTTATTTTCTTGTTTTTTGATTGCTAGTTAGTTATCTGTTACCTGTATATGAATTCGATCATCATCTGCCTACGCTTGTGTTTCATTTAAATCGATCCATTTTTTTTTTTTTTGATGATTCGATGGTGGATGACGATGATGATCATTAGATCACAACGGTTAGATTTCTTCGCGATGACTAGTTTCACTCATGATGACCGTTATGAAACTAGCGCAACGATCCGTTTAGTCATACAATTTCATCTGCCTCTTTTCGCTCGAATACGATTCTATTAGATTGGAGAAAATATTAGCGGCTCTTTTTTTTTTTTTGAAAATTTTTTTCTTTCTTTTTTTTTAAGAAGTTACCTTTTTTATTCATTGACTGAATCGAATGTTTGTGTCTAGATTATATTGAAAATTGATCGATATTATATTCCCTATCAATTCAAAGAGATTATACTGTTTCCGTTCTACATCTGATGCATTGATTGAAGATAGATAGAAAATCTAAGATAGATTTGTTCACTAATGTATGTTCTTGTTCTTGTGCTTGTTTTCTTCTCGAAAAAAAATATATCGGTCCATTCAGTTTTTTTTTGTTTTTTTTTTTCGTTTGTTTCAAGTTTCGACATCATCATGCAATACTTTTTGATGGCTTCGAAGCTCTACTATATATCTATCTCTCTCTCTCTCAATCTCTCTGCCTTTTTTTTTAATTTGGAATGGCGCGTAGAGATTGTTGTTTGTTGTACAAATACCTAATCAAACTTAATTTCATCCGAAAAAAAAACATTTTTGTTGTTGGAACAAGTTTGAAAAGAGAATCGAATACCTAACACCAAAAACCTTTCGAAAGAGAGGTTTAAATATTAGTCTAATATTCACTTTTAGATTTCGTAGAGAAAAAAAAGATCTTTGTTTTAGCTATTGATTTGAGTTATATTACAAAATTTAATCTAAGTTCTGGTATTCTAAATATTTTTTTTTATTTTTCAACTAACAACTAACACCAAAGAAATCAGTCTCAATGTTTTTAAGGTAACCATAGAGAGAAAAGAGGGGAAAAAAATAATCAATTTGTTGAAAATTATCTTAATTAAGTTCCAAATTATCTTAGTCTAAAATTGCTGAAATTAGTTCAAATTTATTCGAAATTTCAACGAATCAAAGTGTTCCAAAAAAAAAGAGCCAAATTTTTGTTTTCTAAATTGCTTTAATTTATCCCCGATAACCTCTCGATGAATTTAGATTTGGTGGGACGAAAAAAAAAAAACATTTCGATTCAAATCAAATTAAAGTTAGTCTTTTTTTTCTAGATCAAAACAATCAAACAGATTCGATCGCCATAGTTTTGTTGATTGTCCTAATTTCTTTCGAAAGACTTTGAACGCCATTTAGAGACGTTATTCTAATGTCTTTATTCTCTCTTTTTCCTACATAGAAAAAAAAAAGAAAAACAAATTTGATTGAATCCAATTGGAAGCACTAACAAAACGATTATTTTCTAAAATTCAATCGAAAAAGAAGAAAACAAACTTGATGAAATATATCTGCCTCGAAACACGATACCGGCTTATCGAATCGACGATTCTCCGGTACCACTTTGAACACGAAATCGAATGGGATAATCAACGAAATAGAACCCATTTCTTTCCATTACATTTCAATCGTTTTACTAATAACAAGAAAAGACGATAGAAGTCTTCGAAATTGGATGCCTTGAAGCTTCGAAGTTTCGTTTAGATACAAACGAATCGGAACACCAATACCCGATCGTTCGTGATCAAGATCTTCTTTTGATCTTTTACGATCTCTACAAGAGAAGCAATCGTATAGAATAAATTCAGAAAGAAATTGAAAAATGTCCACATTGAGAAGTTTACGTGGACACAAGAATGGTGTCGATGTCAACGGGACTGGAGCATCTTGTTTCAATATAGCTAGTGGTTCGGTGCTTCCCGATAGCGAAAGAGTCGAGGGTAAATTTAGACAGCTAGAATCGCCACATTTTTTCCATCACGAAACGATGGCGATCGAAAATCGTTCTCCGCAAAATCATAGGTAAGCGAATTGTAAAAAAAAAGAACACCAAATCAAAGAAAATTAATGGAAATAATTTATTTTCTAATCGAAAGACATCGAAACGATTCGTTCGATGAGGATAGCTCTTCATTGATTTTGGATGTGAAAAACAAACCAATCAGATACGAAGAAATCGAACGAGATTCGCTTGAAATAAAAGATGGTGGATTTGAGCAACGATTTGATCGGAAAGAAAGTGATTCGCAAAAATATCGTCGAAACAGTCGCCACATCAAGAATAGCGATGATAACAATGATGATGATGATAATGATGAGGATTTTGATAGGCCATTCTTACGAAC
This sequence comes from Sarcoptes scabiei, assembly GCA_020844145.1. Taxonomy (NCBI): domain Eukaryota; kingdom Metazoa; phylum Arthropoda; class Arachnida; order Sarcoptiformes; family Sarcoptidae; genus Sarcoptes; species Sarcoptes scabiei. The sequence goes on along the minus strand of CP080482.1, from coordinate 5,739,549 downwards.
ACATCTCTTTCGTAGAAGCTTCTCTTTGGATGATATTTTCAGCTATCAAAATCAGCAAATTCTCTCCCAACATCATTCTAGCATTAAAAATCATCAAATTCTTCTCGATCATAATGGACAAGAGTATCTAGCTAATCATCCACATCATCAACAAACGATGGATCATCTACAGCTACGGAGAGTCGGCGGCAATCATAAATTGTCTCCAAATTGGCTCGGTGGTGTCCTTGGATGTTTCAAACCGATCATCGGTATCATTAGCCATAAAGGATTCAAGGAGGGAAAAAATAATTGCGAAATACCATACGAGATGCTTAAAGATATGCAATTTCTTGGTAGCGGAGCGCAAGGTTCCGTCTACGTTGCAACCTATCAAAACGAATTGGTTGCGGTGAAAAAGATGCGAGATAAATGTGAGACAGAGATCAAACATCTACGAAAATTGAATCACCGAAACATCATCGCCTTCAAAGGTGTTTGTACACAAAGTGCCAACTATTGTATTGTGATGGAATTCTGCCCTTATGGTCAGCTTTATGAGTATTTGAAACGTTGTGAATATATGCCACCAGCACAGATCATCGATTGGTCACATCAGATCGCTTCTGGAATGAATTATCTTCATTCACATAAGATCATTCATAGAGATCTGAAATCACCGAACGTTTTGATTTCGATCAATAGCGTTCTGAAGATATCGGATTTTGGGACAAGCAGACAGCTAAGCGATTGTTCCAAAATAATGTCGTTCGCTGGCACCGTTGCTTGGATGGCTCCCGAAGTGATCCGTAGCGAGCTTTGCAGCGAGAAAGTCGATATTTGGAGCTTCGGTGTGGTGATGTGGGAACTTCTCACCTTAGAGATACCGTATCGAGATTTCGAACAATCCACAATCATTTACGGTGTTGGAAATGCCAATCTTAGTCTTCCGTTGCCTGAATCGTTCCCGAAAGGTTATCGATTATTGATGCAGATGAGCTGGAAGAATAAACCTCGAAATAGGCCATCGTTTCAACAGATTTTGGCTCATATCGAGATTGCCTCGAGAGAGTTCAGTGATTTCAGCGAGGATGAATTTCGCTCGAAACAAACCAAATGGAAAGAGGAAGTGAAGCTAGCGCTTTCACAGACTCGAATCAATTTCAACAATCAACAATCGTTATCGAGTGGTTCTCAAGTGACAGCAACACCCATCTCGAACAGTCCGAAATCGAACAATCAGAAACGTTCTAATCGCAATATTGATCCGTTAGATCCGACCGCATTGTTGGATCTGGATGATCCACCACAATCCGCTCTACAGAATGCGATGATTCGTAAAACTGCCAGTCTCTACACTGATATGGTCAAAGTGATCGAATCACTTGTGGAGCACGAACGTAAACTATGTGAGAGTGAGAACGGTGCCGATGTCAGTCAGCCATCGTTGTCTGCTAAACTCTTGGAGAAGGCCATGAATGATCCGATCTATAAGAGTGCTCTTGAATTGAGTCGTAGTTCTTCCAAACAGACCAGCATCGAACTTTGTGATAGTTTGGTATGAATTTTGAATCCGCATCTCGATGATCTCACTCATTTCCTTTTTTTTTCTCGAAAAGTTTGTTCGAGTATTAGATAGTCCTTATCGTCAGCGAGGTGGATCTCAATATAGCAGTGTCAAAGCTAAGATAAGACGAAGACGTCGTACGAATATGTTTATCTCATCGAAAGACGTTAGCCACAGTACTGTCGATTCTCAAGATACTACCGCTCAAGAGTCGTCTTTTGTTTTAGATGAACCTGATTTGATACAAATTATCGATACCAAAGAAGAGAATCTATCAAATCGTCGTAATCACAACAATAGTAATCAAGTGCCTATGATACGTGGTGTTCCACAACGACGAACGTTTGATTCTGGTTTCGGCGAAGGCCAAAGCTGCGTTTCGTCTCCGATAGCTGAACCGAAAAAAAATCTCCGCAGCAGTTCTGGCAACAACAATGGCAATATTAGTGCATCATCTGCAAACACTAGTGCAAGTCTTTCGGGTCAAAGGACCAGGGCTAGATTACGTCGACAAAAAGCCATCGATCGTGGATCGTGTCCATCAAGTGCTCATTCGAATCGTTCACGCCCAATGTCGGGCAGTTATCATCCACATCATTCTCATCACCATCATCATCATCATTCGAATTACGATGATAACAGTTCAACGGGTTATGATGATAATGATGATTATGATGATGATCGATTGCAATCAAGACGTTCGAGCTCGGTCGGACGGTTACAAGAATTCCACTATCACGCGTATGGACGTTTACGGAGAAAAACATCATCGACCAGCTCAAGTGATGATGATGGTGATGATGATGATAATGAAGAGAATACTAGCAGCGATAATGATACTCAAGCGAATAATATCGCCATTTTGAAACAGAAATTAAAAACATCATTACCGCCGGCAAGAAAAAGTGCCACCGAACATCGAAGACGATCGAGAAACTATCGGCCAACAATGATGACAGTATCGTCGGAAATTATCAATTTTGATGACGATCCTGAATTGAGTCCTCGAGTTTTTACCTAGATCCTATGAGATGGACAGAATGATGTCGAAAAGAATTTTTAATCAAATTTGAGTTTCCTTCTTCGATTTCACCAAGACTGCCTTTTCGATTCCTAGAAGATTTTGCTTGGAAAATTTCGATGTATTGAGAATTCTAAGTTTCCTATTGGGAATACGATTCATTACATTTCAAATTGTGAACCTTCATTACGAGAATATTATTTATGATTTTCTTCCCCAAATCGAAGGTACTTGAGAAAAATCCTCAAGCTAGGTTATAATTGATCTTATTTTTCTATGAAATTATTCTTTCTTTTGTATACCAATTTCTATACTTTCATAATAACATTTTGATTATATTTTTGTTCTTGTTCTGCATTTAATACTCAACGTAATTATTCTAATTCTATCTGGCTTTCAGTGTATTTCATTTATCATTCGAATTCTTACTTAATCATTTTGTAATGAATTGATAAATTTATTCTACAAACAAATATAGATTCTACAAAAATTTTATGAATTTTTTTTTCGAAAAAAAATTGAAAAAAATATTTATGACTAATGGGGGATGTAATTCTGAGATTACAATTTCATATCATCAAAAGCTTTGATTCGAAACTTGATTGAAAATTATGAATTTGAATTAAAGAACAGATTTTTAAATTTTCTAGTATATTAAGACTTAGATCTTGCTGAAACAGTAAAGGGAAAATTTTTCCACAGTTAAAAAAAAAATTTGAAAGATTCTCTATCGCTGACTAAAAAGATCGGATTCGAGAGTAAAAGATTTATGCTGAGGCAAATACGATATTGTTATTCAATCTATCAGTCGTCGGAATAGTGTGATCTTCATCTTTTGCACCAACAGATGCTTGAGATTCGTTGCCGATGTTTCCGTTTTTCAATAGTTTATCAGAACTTTTTGTATCTAGAGTATCATCTTTCTCTTGTTGCGATTGTTTGGATTTGACCGTTTGAATTTCACGCAAACTTTCTGCATCCTGAGTAGTGATGTGCAGGAATAGTATTCCATTGATGACATTTAATAATTCCATAACTGAGGAAATGGAAGGGGGCTGTATTTGAATTGGCGGTATAAAAGTATTCAAATTTCCTTTGTAAATTTCGTTCATTTTCTTTTGTAAAACAACAGCTTGATTGGTCAAATGTCGCAGGCATTCAGAACTTTCTTTTGTCTTTTCGTGATTGGCTCCAAGTTCTTTCTTGTATATCAGATAGGTTTCTTTTTCATTATTCAAGGCACCACGAAAATCACCCATACAAGATAGAGTTCGAGCAATCAAATGATAATTGAGAGCGATTTTCAAATTTCGATTACCAAAATAGCGTAAATTCAATTGTAAGGCATGCTCGAGGAATTTCAATGAATAATCATATTCACCGATGGCATGTAGAATCAGACCGATATTGCTCTGAGATTCAAAATAAAATTATTATATTCATACAAAGATAAATTGAGAAAAATTAAAAAGATAAATTCTTACATCTACGATGGCCATTTCAGGATGATTTTGACTGTGTATTAATGATAAAAGATAACGCGTTCTATACAGAAATTTCAATGATGCGGATATTTGAGAGTTGGCGAAACTGTATAGAGCGAGAAAATTCTGTCAAATAAATATAAGAAAATCAATAAAGGTGAAGATTCAATGACAACAATTACATATTCAGTAATGGTATGAGGATGATCGATGCCATTGACTTTTTCACTCATCAGAACAGCTTTTTGTTGCTGAATACAAGCCTCTGAATAATCACCGAGAATATAATTAATTCTTCCCAGAAGTCTTAAACATTGAACAATATCGGGATGTAAAGGACCATAAACACTATTGAATAAATTGAGAGCTTCGGAAATATAATCATAGCTATCACGAATATTTCCTTCAGAGATTTTGCGCTGACCAGTTTGAAAAAGATTGAATGCATCATTTGCTTTCGGAGAAATATGTTTGACTACAGGGAAAACATTGAGTATATCATCTTCTGTGAATGCTGGTCGAGTTTTATGATCAAAATTATATTCTCTCAATAGGATTTGGATCCCGGTACGTATGCAAACTATTCTTAGCATTGAAATTTTTTGAATCGAATATCTATTCAATAACGCTTCAACTGACTCGATTTCTTTTGATGGTTGCCAACCGTAATAAGTATCCATTTCGTTTCTAAGTTGACTCCAGAAAGATTTTGGAGTCAAAGTCAACCAATCTGAATTCTGACGATCTTGTTTGTTTTCACTCAATGTTTTGCCATTACGCATTTTTCTACCTCTTCGTTTAGAATGCTTGTTCATTTCATCGAAATTTACAGGTTGAGTGACTGTAGCTGAAAAAAAACAGTTTAAAAAATGACTGATTGCTGTTGCCATATACAGCGGTTCGACAGTTTGCATGTATGAAACAAACAAATGCTTGATAGACCTGCAAACTAACTCAGAAACACCGATCGACTAAAAAAAACAAAACAATTGAATTATTGATGAAAACAATTGGATTTTTTCTCCTACCATTGCATAATCTAATGAGTCCTTCTGGCTCAAATTTTCCACAAAATATCCTAGATAACGCATATTGATGCCTCGAGCACGGAAAGCCTCTGTCAAAGTTAATCCATCATAGATGTAGAGCGTATGATCGAGAAGCTCACGAATCTAAATCAAATAGATGTTAATTCTATGAAATTTCATTGATCATTCCATACCAAAGTGGGTATTTGGACTTTTATTAAAAATTCGGCAGCATCTTTAATCAGTTGTTTTTGTTTCTTGAACATTTCAGTATCTGCATCGGCATGTAAAACACCGTAAGAGAATATATCTGGATTGAAACGAATATCGAATTCGGTTTCGCTAAGAGATCCTACATTCAATGCAGCTTTACGAACGATTTCTTTAGTATTATAGCCTACGATTGAAGTGCCGGAAAGGTTCGATGCAGATTCTTTAGTTTCATTGTTATTTTCAGTCGAAACAATTTTTTCCGCTATTTTTTTCATTTCGTCTGAAATTTCACTTTCTTTTGCATCTGTGTTTGATGAGTCATTTGAAGTTTCTGTTTTAGTGTTGACAGATGATTGATCTAAATTCATTTGAGGCTGATTATGCAGAGAATCAGATTGCTGAAGATAATAAGCAGCCATGCGAATGAACATCAGATATCGTGATTCAAAAAATGCATCAATTAATTCTTGACGCAAAGATGAGAGTTTATGTTTGTGGTTTCTAGGAAAACCCATCTTTCTCATTTCTTCGCTTAGTTCACTTCCATCCGTCAGGACGTAGTGAGGATCAGGCGGAAACGTTCGTAATAAATCTAGAATATAATGTCTCCCATCATTACCAATGATACCTTTGCATTCGACTGATGAGCATATTTCAATTTCTTCACCATTCTTGCTAATAACTTTATGAGGTATTATCTTCAAGACTTGACCAGCTTTTTTCAATATTTCTAAATATTTAGGATGCGAAACGACTGTCTTGCCAAAATCAATTGATCCGTAGACAACAGATTGTTCTTGATCTCGATCCAAGATACCAGGAATGATGCTTTGGGCTGTGACGCGGAAACCTTTATAATCAATCACAGCCGTCGCTAAAGTGCTAAAACCTTCAACATTAATAAAACTATAGGCTCGAACTCCATGTAGATCATTCGATGGAGCTGCGTAAGCGGCTGCATCACCTCCAACCTCTTTGTAATGATCGCGAACATCAAAACCAAGCGAGAAAAATATACTATTCCAAATGAACATTTGCATTTTAGTATCTTCGTTGGGATTCAAGGCTAAAACGTTTCCATCAACCACGGCCATCGCACCACGAGTTGCAGCGGAAACAAAGTCTGAATGAACTTTAAAAATAGCTCTCTCTCGAATGATGCGTTCTGAGAGTGTTTTGCGAGGAAGTTCACGAGTCGTTTGTAACTCTTCATTCCAATCTCTAGTTTGTCCAGGCATATGTTCTTCGTACGAGAGTTTTGATGAAAAAGCATCTTCGGCTCTAATACAATCAATTGTGTTATCGATTTGTGGTGCTGTCCAAGTATAGATTTGATATGGAGCGACTAATCGTTCGATAGGATGTCGTTGATATCTGCGTTTCTGAATCAATGAATAATTTCGTTTGAATGCAGAACTTATTTGACTTAGAAGATCGACCAAAGAATGGAAGATTAGTTTTGGATTGGATGGTTTCGGATTGAATACATCATCTGTAGACAAATTGACGAAAAATCCTTTTACAGATGAAGTGATATGAAAACGTTTATCCTCCAAAGTAACGACATAAAGATACATTAAATCACCACGAAGTTTTCTGTTTCCTGGAGGAGGATTCCATCCAGAATTTGTAATTATTTTTAAGGCAGGAGTTTTTGGAACATCTTTAATTTGTGGTTGCAACGGTATGAGCTGAACTTCACGATTGATTCCCGAGAAATTATGACCATTTATAACAGTATTGTTGGTCTGATTGGTCGTATTTATCGAAGATGTATTATTATTTTCTGGCGGAAGCACATAATCTGGAGGAAGACAGTCTATCAAATCGGATCGCACAGTTTTGTTGGTTTTTTTTAAATCAGAAAGATCATTTTGAGCAATCGTATTCATAAAAGATAATGAATTACAATCGATTCCATTGTAAGAATCATTAATATCTAACGATTTGAGCAAATCACGAATATGTCTGACGTGAATTCTTGCTTCACGAACTGTATAAGGCTCTTCAACAAGTTTTATGATGGAACCTTCTTTAAGGCCTTCAATATTTCTTAATTCGGTAAAGTTATCGAGAGTGACACCATCCAATTGCAAAGAAAAACAAGTCCGATGGCAAGTATCTTCTCGATCTATCAGTTGATGATTTATCTCTTGTACCAATTCTACTGGACTGACCTTTGACAAAAAAAAAGATGTTAAAAACTGTTTAAAAAAATTTCAACTTGAATTTACTTGTAATTCGAAAGGCTCGATCCCTGGAACAGATAATTTGATTGTGAAAGTATTTTCAGGTATCAACACTAAACTCTCCTCGGTCAAATTCGAATTTTCATTATCCGAACTTTTGATGTTGGTAGTTTCATTTGGTGCGCTTGATGGAGATGAGGTAGATTGATCTCTGGTTGGCATTTCATCATCAACATCATCATCAATGAAACCATGTTGCATTTTATTGATTTCTTCTTGGTGGTCACCATTTCTAGTTACATCACCATTTGCATGATTACTATGGAGAACATTTTGATCATCTTGAGAGATCAAATCAGGATTGGAATTGTTGTTGTCATTCGGATTCGATGATTTCGATTTTTCTACATCATCATCTCTAGTGTTGCATGCCGTAGGCATAGTTTAACATCGATCCCAATACCGCTTTAGAGTAATCGAGAAGTCCAATTCTAATGAGAAAGCAAAGAACAATCATCAATAATCGCATACATAAAATTGTTTTGAAGCTGTAAGCTTTCGATAACTGACAACAAAATGATCAAAGGTAAGGTCACCATGGTTTTCGTTTAGGCTAGGATCATTCACTTAGATCAAACTTTTTCATTGAATCAGACCAATGGGTCGAAAATTGCTAGCACCAATTCGAAATTGTTTTGAATCTAATCGTATAATTTTGCAATAATAAATCAGCTCATTAGAGACTAATCAAATCAAAGTAGCAACTATTTAGTATGGATAAACTTCGAATCGAAATGAAATTCAAAGATTTGAAAGAGGATAGATTCGAAGTGAAGACGCAACTATTAATAATAATAATAATAATAAAAAGATTAGATAACTTCGAGGATTTCAGCTACCAAATTTCGGATTAGAACGAAAAATTTGATCATTAATTCATACTCAAAATTATTTAATTAAATCACACAGAAGAAACAAAAAATCAATCTAAAAAAAACTGGGATACACTAACTAGTGGTAAATATCAAGGGGAAAAAAAATCTTCAAATGCAAGAAATCTTTAATTTAGAATTTGCTCGTTTCTCCTGCTTAAAGCAAAATGCTAGAACCAATCCGGATCGATAAGGATCAAGGGATCTCTATCTACTCTAGGTCTATTATTTTCTAGCTAGCAAATGAGAAAAAAGAAAAAGAAAAAATGAAAAATTTTCAACCTTTTGCTTTGATCATTAAAATGATTCTCACACAAAATAAAAACCAATAAAAATACAGGAAGATTATAAATCTCAAGATTTGTTTCAAATTCGAAAGGTTTTCGAAAGATTCTAGAATAATTTCATATGTTCAACATATGTGTGAGTGTCTGTGTTCGAGAGTGTGCATGATATTATTTTGTAGTCAAAATTTTCTCTTTGGTTTAGTTTTTTTTAATTTTAATTTCTTCGTACCGAATATTCAGGGATCCGAGGTACGATGGAAATAGAAAAGTTATAATCTAATCTCATCTCAAAGATTGAAAATTTTACTTCTGTCGCTGCATTTTGTGGTTGGTTTTTTTTCTCGCTATCGAACACACTTCAATGTGAGATAATTTTTTTTTTTTTCGTCGTCGCTTTTCCTTGCTCACACAATTTCAAGTTATCCGAAGCTAAGTTATTAGTTAACTTCGATCGGCTCCACTCTTCAATCGTTCTTGTTGAAACGGAGACAAAAGTCGAAAGATAAAGTCAAATAGAGAACACGCTGACGCTTTGCCTGTCGTAAACACCAACCAATCAACCAACAGAGAGAGAGAGAGAGAGAGACACACACACACATTCAAGCATAAACAGACAAAATAATTCTTCGATATCTAAGCAAGAAACATCAATGTGAGAGACGGAGAATTTTTTTTTTTTTACCGGAATGCTGAAGATCACATTAATACCACTGCCATTTAGATTTCTTTTCTCGAGTTCATTCAGTTTTCTTTGGGATTTTTTTTTCGGTTATTTTTGATTGTCGGTAAAATAACAGAATTTTATTCACCCAGAATCGCATGTGGTTGGAAGAAACTGGAAGAAAGGAAGAGAGAGAGAGAGAGAAGAGACACCAGGACAGAATCATACTGAGGGATAATTTTAGTTTCTATTTTCTGGTGAATTGATTTTGATCCAGAGAAAAGCATGCCTTTGGTGTGTGTGTATCTCTCTCTCTCTCTCTCTCTATCGCTATCAGTTTGCAATGCCTATGCAATGCAGTGTGGTGTGCGTTAGGACGATTCGAATGGCGCAAGCGTTTTTAAACAAATTCAAAGGCCAAGAAGACCGATGATTTTAAAGATGAAAGTATTGGATAATTTAAAATCTTCAAGCTTCACAGGTGAAAAAAAATCAATTAAAAGCATCGGAATAGTATCGGATATCGAATGAGTTCTATGCTAATTCGGAGACAATTATCGATCATAAAAATGTAAAACCTAACATTTTTTTTCGAAATGGATAGAGACAAAAAAAAGTAGAACAAAATCATAATTTTAACCATTATATTGTAGCATAAGATATAAATTTAAAAAAACATCGTATTGAAATAAATACGACAACGAAGATGGTCTAAGGACAATAAAAAAAACTAATTGAAAACAATCGGGATAGATTCGATCGAAGAAGAGCGGCCTAACGAATCAAAAAAAAAAAAAAGATTCGAATCGAACGTTTTGAACAAAAATTTCTTTCTCATTCTAGAGCCGATCTCTTCGATTTCGAATGTTTTGAAATTCTTTCGAATTTTTTTGAAAAAAAAACTTTTCTTATTCTTAGATTAAAAAAAAAAAGATAAATCAAAGCTTTTTAGAAAGAGATAATTTTTTTTTTTGATTTATTACAATCAAATTAATTTACTCACTTAAATGAAAAAAAAAATCAAAGGCGTCGGATTTGATTGAGAAAGTTCACTTCAATGTGATGGTAATAAATTAACAAATTAATTGGATTACGAAAGAGGAATTAAATCAAAACACAATGATGATGGCTCAGAATTGATGAAATTGATCGATTGATTTCCACTTCTGAATTCTTCCAATCCGAAGATATAAATTGATTTTATAACTTTTTGTTTTTGTGAACGAAAAAAAACTGAATTAAAACATCTCGATCTAATTGGATTGAAATAAAAAAGGTATTTTTCGATTGAATTGTTTACGATGACTGAACCTTCTTCAACATTGAACATTCGTTTCGATTGGATTGAAAATGAGAAAAGTATCAAGTCAAATTAAGTGCTTTCGTTTTCGTTGTTGTCGGTGCCGTTGACGAGGATGATATGATGATGAGGATCACAATCATACAATGCCGCTGATCTTGTTGATGTCATCAGCGTCTTTCTTACTCTGAACGGCTGCTGGCGAAATTTTTTTTTCTGCAAATGTAAGAATGTAAATGTTACTGTTTGGTATTGATACTGCCTGATATAGTGGATGATTATGGATGGTAATCGTTATGATGATAAAACAACGATAATAATTGAATTAAGAAGAAAAAATAAACAAATAAAATCTGCGAAAAAGAGAAAAAAATGATTAAAATCATAAAGTTCTCGATGTTGGATATAAAGAATGATATCGAAACGACCGAAGATCACAAAATCCGCATTCTACTGTACTTAAATTATTTTGATCATTCATTTCGAATTGCTTTTGTCCGATTAAATCTTTCCTCGAAAATCGATATGTTTTGTGCAGAAGGAAAGCACCATAGCGAATGGAAAATCTGAATGGTTTGAAAATAATTATTGAAATAGAGATATCATTTCAAAGTGGCTACGAATGAATTTAACTAACACATGTAGATTATTAAATTTGAGATTTGATTCCAATTTTCAATTCTTTGATTCGAAAGCCTTCTTAGCTTTCAGATTTCATCAAATTATATCGGAAATTAATTTAGGAGATCAATCGGTTAAGTGATTCAATATGATATCTCTCTCTCTCATTCTCTCTCTCATACTCTTGCTTCTTCTATCGCATTATCCTCGAAGATCATAAAGAGTTTTGAAAAATGATCTAGCAGAAAATGAAAACTAGCATAGTGAATTGAATTCAGAAACAATTCATGCATTTAAGGGGAAGAAATTGAATGGATGAAAAAAAAGTGAAAGATCATCAAAACAATCTGATTGTTTGGTCTGCAAAATCATCTCTCTCTCTCTCTCTCTCTCTCTCTCTTCTCTCGAAATTAAAACTTTGTTCTAGAATTGTTAGTATTGATCAAGCTCTTCTCCTAATGAATTCACATAACTAGCTTATGAAAAAGTTAGTTTTGGTTAGAAGAAAATAATATCTCTATGATGATGTCTATGACAGACATTTGATTTGATTCATTTCAAACATTATCTGCGCCGCAACAATCCAATCTATGATGGAAATATGCTGTGAGAAAAATTTCTATTAATAACTTTACAAATCTAAGAATTTTTTTATGCGTCGTCATCATCGAATTCTCGTTATGCGTTGATGCGAAAGAATTCTTTTTCTTTTCGTTTTTTTTTATTTCCATCATCCTCTCATATATTTCTCTTGAGAAATAATTGAGTGGTTCAAATGTTCGATCAATTTTCATTCAAGCATCATGTTTTGATGGTTTCAATATCGAAATAAATGAGTTGCATTTGTTTTTACGAACGTGCATCGGTGAGCACAAAAACACCTAGTTAGAAGTAAATTATTAGATTGAAAGGCAAATTTGTTTTTAGCTTTGAATCTAATTAGATGGATAGAAAATTTTTCTCTCTTAGCTCAATATTCGGTAACTTAACAGACGGATTAAATGCAATAAATTTACTATTTCATAGATTCGTTTGTTTATTTGGCATCGTTTATGATTTCTCTCTCAACTAGATCGATCAATTGTTCTCATCTGAGACGAGATTAATGTAGATGTGTGCTGGCTGATTATTGTCTTCCTTATCTTTTCGAAAATGTGGAAAAAATTTTAAATTTTCCCGCATAAGATTCCAAACTATTACCATCAGTATAGTACGTATCGTAGCGTTAATGAAACATAAACAACCGGTTACAATTTGTCATTGTCCGACAATCTCATAAGTATGTTTGGATTTCGATTAATTTGAAGCTAATTTTTCTCAATCAACGAGAATAAAAATTATGACTACCGATAACTATTGTCCGAATGTGATTGATGCATTGAAAAAATGTAAAAAAGGACAGCTACAATATGATAGTTTTTGGAACGATGAAGGAAAAACTGAGGTTTGTTTTGTTCTCTAAATAAGATTTGATCCAGTATTAATTATTTTATCACACCATATGAAGGAAATTGTGAATTCAGTTAAACAAAATTTAACGACATTGAATCTCTCATCTCCATTAAGCTCCCAAAATTTTTTCACTAAAGAAAAATTGAATGGTTTGACTGATCAATTATCATATGAATATTGCGAAGATCAAAATTTGAATGATGAAGATCAACAAAGCGATGAGATCGATCATCATCTCAGATTTTTATTGGAAAAACTCAAGATTGATATCTCAAACAATCAAGATCAAATCGAAGTATTTAGTACTCCATCAACAAGGTCTAAGCTCTTTGATTATGAACAAAGAAGAGAATTTGATGTTCAAAAAAAGGTTGAAGAGAAGAAGCAAGAATGGGATGAGAAACAAGAATTGTTTGCAAAGCAATGTGAAGAACAAATGAAAATGATTGAGAAGAAATTTCTTCTAGAGTCAATGCATCAATTAAAAGCATATGAAAAAGAATATGAACAATTGGAGAATAATTTCAATAAAATTAATTTTGGAAAGAAAAACAATTTAGAATCGCAACAAAATCGTGGTATCAAAATGAAAGAGATCGAAGAGAAACAAAAGCTTCTGATCAGACAAAAAGAGCTCAAAAAGCTGCAGCAAATGCAATATCTACAAAAATTCGATTCTTATAGAAAAGAAATCGATGAAATAAGAAGAAATTATGAAACTTATTTGAAGGAAAAAAAAGTTCTCATCTCACAAGATAGGATTGAACATTATCGTAATCTGATGATAGGATTCGATCAAGATATCGAAGTGATGCTTCTCTCAAAAAAAGAATTTCAAACAAGTGATGTAGAGTTTTGTGAAAACAAACTACAACAATGTAAGAATAATTTTGAAGAATTCGTTCAACAAAATGAACAAATAAAAACGAACGAATCGATAAAATTGGAAAGTAATAAATCTGTCATCGAGAATAAGATCATTGATGGCCAAGAAAAATATGCACAGACTCCATCGAATCATCAAACCAAATCGAATACGATTTCAAAAGCATCAAAATCTTCTTCTATGGTTTTCATAAATATGCAAACTAAATTATTGAAATTTGAAGAATTTTGTCAAAAGTTTTTCGATGATCAATCTAAAAAGCAGATTCGTGCCTCAATACAGATCTACATTCGTTCCATTATAAATACCATTTGTAATATTTCCGTAGAGCATTTAAGAGAGAAACTTTTAAAATTATTAAATCTTTATCAACGAAAACAATTCGAACAAAATGGACAATCAATTTCGATCTCTGAAGCGGATTTTTCTTATCATTTCGCTATCAATACTGCTGTGAAACATTTCATTGTAATTTTATAAGTTTAAATTTAATTACTAGAAAACTAATTAATTACATAATTGAATTTGAATCTTTTAGAATGTTGCAACAAAACATCGTAGTATCTCATTGAAGCTTGCACCAGTGATAATCATATTGTGGGCCTTCATTCCGATTTTCGGGGACATTTTTTGGGCACATCTGGTTGTTGCCTGCCCTTACGTGATACCTTATTTTCCAGATCGTAATCAATTTAAAAATGACGCTGAATTCGCTGTGATATGTGGCTATCAATTGAACAAAAAAGGCCAAATCGAATCGAATGAATCGTTCCATTCGAGAATGTTCGCTTTGATTGAGCTCTACTCAGCTATAATTCAATGTAATATGGTCGAAAATAATCATCCTAGAGATTTACAATACGCTTGGAAATGGTTGGCCACAATCTTGAATGAAGAACCTAAAGAAGCATTGACCGCACTACTTTTGGACGCCTTCATTTCAAATTCGATGCATAAATTATACGCAATGTATGGTAGACAGTTTGAAAAATTGATCAATTTCATTCGAGAAATTTTTATCGACAAGATTCAATCGATAACCGCTGCGGAGAATCGACAAAGTTTAATGAAATTGCAATCAATGCTTGATGATTTAGAAAAAAAATTAGCACGAAAAAATTTACCAAAAAAAGCTTCGATAGATTCATTGAGGCCATCCGGTTTGGTACCGGATCAGTTTTTTAGTAAATCTTTCATATTCAAATGATTCAATTCAATAAATGTCAATTAAAAACCGAAGACAGTATTCTCAATAATGAATTTGAAGCGTATCGAAAACGAACAATGTTTACCTAATAATATTTAGATCAAATAGATTTCGGTAAGCGATTAAATTTTCTCAATTTCTCTCCAATCAAAAGCATAGAATTTAGATATCGTGTTGATTGGAGGTCAAAATCAATCGATTGATTTTGAAATTAAAAAAAAAAAGAAACAATTGGAACTTTTTCGACTTCTCGTAACTATCGCTCGGATCGATTTCGAATCAAAGTAATGATACGAGAGAGCCGATTAGATCTTCGATTAGAAATCTCAGTTACATTATCAATCATAATCCAACGGAATTGCTCAATCCATCAACATAGCAAAATTGAAATGATTCGAAGTGGTGTGTGTAGAGAAAGATGTGTGTGTAGGTGAGGCTGCAAGAAACCTAACACCAAATCATCGAAACAGTAGGTGTGTGAAAGTTTTGTAAAAAGCAAAATTGAATTAAAAGAAAAAAAAAATTGAATTTCGAAAGTTTTTTTTCCCATTCTAAAGAACAGAAATTTTTTTCTCACACGTTTCAATGTTTCGGTTTCAATCTCGGTCGTCTTGATATTGATTTCGATCCGATCACCACCGAGAGACACCGCGATTGGAGAGAGAGACAGAGAGGGGAGGGAGAGGGAAAGGAGAAAGAAAACATCGAAAAACAAAATCGACGATCAAAATCTTCGACGATGTAGATGAAAATGATTGATTATGAAGCTTTGATTCGGGTGAGAGAGAGAGAGAGAGAGAGAGAGAGAGAGAGAGAGAGAGAGATCTTAAAAAAAAAAAAAAAAAAGAAAAAATGTTACGGATTGTTGAGTTTCTTTCACAATGTTTCGAACGAAACAAAGTGGAAAAATGAAGTACAAAATCGTCAATTGTAACTTTTTTTTTTTTTTTTTTGATCCAATTCAATCGGAATCGTATTGTTATTGATTTTGATTTAATCGAACATAGAGATACAGAGAGACACAGAGACAATATTGTTTCGCATTCGTAAGATTATTATTATTATTTTTTTTTTCCTCTGCCAAAGATGTTTAATTTTATTTTATTTTATTTTTTCCTCCTTGTTGTCTATTGTCTCATTGTTGTTCTTTGTTGTGGAGAGGGGGGGATAGATTGAGAAAAAACCAAAAAACTTGGCGAACACCAAAACAAACCAAAGATTGTGGAATGAAATGAGATTAATTTCTCTCGAAAGATTTCGATGAAATTCTCAATGAAATACGGTGATACGGTTTAGTTTGAATCTATTGCAATTTGGTTCAAAAAAAAAAAAAAAAAAAAATAAATTTTTTTCCCTCACTCTGTTACGGTCAAATTGGTTGAAAAGTTTATCCGAACATACATCGATCGAACATACACATACACGCGATCGAAAATATTGAAAAAGTATTGAAAATCAAAGAAAGTATTAGAAAACATTCGATTCGCTCTTTCCTCTTGTTGAAGGATCGAAAAGAGGTGAAGAAAAATCTCTTCAAAACTTTACCGATCTCTATCTATCAAAAATGTTGGTGGTTAGATTCGATGGTGTTTTCAAAAAGCTTATCCGTAGTCATTTGAAAATTCGATACTGTTTCTTCGATGTTTTATCTTTTTTTTTTTTTGTTGTTGTTGTTGTTGTTGGTATTTTTTGTTGAGATTCGGATGATTTTTGTTTGTTTGAACTCTAGAATATTTGTTTCAGATTTGCAACGAAATCGAAATGATCGAATTGTTTCAAGGATAAATCGCCATTCGTCCTTATATTCTCTCAATTTTCGTTTTCTTGAATGTCGGTGGTGATTTGCCCGCGAATTACGCGGTCTCTCTTTCTCTCTCTCTCTCTCTCTCTAGATTATTTGTCTAGATTTTCATATATGAATTCAAATTTTGTGTGTGAGATTAAAACTAAAAACAATAAACAACTAAGATAATAATAAGAGCAATTGAAACAAAATGATCAAATATATTCTATTTGTTTTACAATTTCTAATCTTAATCATAATGGCTGTCTCGATGATTAACACCAATATACGAAATAATAATAATAGTAGCAATAAAGAAATCATCGGTAGCGAAGATGATTCATCGATGCTTCTTGACACAGCTACCGTACCTGTAACGATCTCGACAGTGATGGAAACAAATTCAACAGAATCATCTCGGAATGATTCCTTTTCGAATTCATCCATTCCGCTTGTGTCACCGTCCTCTTCTGTGGTTCCCAACGAATCGATTGTTGTTTATGATAAAAACTCAACCTCATCCTCATCAACCGAATGGAATGGATCGGATCGATCGAATGCGATCAATAACAATTCATCTGTACAACAAACACCGAAACTTTACAGTCAAATAGTTAGCTCGAAAAATGTAGAGGATGAAGATTTTGAGGATGAGGATGATGATGATTACGATGATGATGGTGATCGAATCGATGACAGAGTTGATCTAATCAAAAGGAAACGAAAAATTTTCCGAATCATCGAGTTGAATTCTGATGATTTAGAGAATGAATCAAAACAATCGCCATCACCATCACCATCACCACCGGAAACGATCATTTTGAATGGTAAACCTTTTCATCGTTTGGATCCTGGACAGCTAAAACAATTGATTGATGATTACGCGATGCCGAGTAGGATTGATTACAAAAACCTAAAGGATCAAGAAAATATTGTTCGACAACAAATTGGTCCAGGTATCGAAAATGATTTGAATCTATTCGGAGAGACTATCATTGAGATTTCTTTCTTTGTTAGTTGCGAAAAAATTTACAAGATATATGGTACCGGTCAGTCATCAAGATGATGTTCCAATCAAAGTCTATTTTCGACGAACTGTCCGAACACCATCCACATCGTTCGATGGGAAGTTACCTAAATCCAAAATAATCTATTCGAAACATTCCAGAGGGGAAGAGGCGTATGATTGGTCACCTGGAAAAAACCGAATCGATAAATACATTGTCTACTATGTCAAGAATGGAAAGAATATTAAAACAAGATCAATACAAGATCGATTTGTAGCGCTATCATCGAATCGATCACACCGTAAAATTCGTTTCAAGCAAAAACATTCGAATCAAAAATCATCGAATGAAAACAAAGATTTAGATGGAGATAATCATTCAAATCTACAAGATGCTGATGATGATAATGATGATGGTGATGGCGATAATGATTACGAATCGAATGGTGGAGTGATTGAAGCAGGTATAGATGTTATCGAAGAGGAGAATGAAGATGGTAACAATGATGGGAATCGAGACTATCAAGAGCCATTGCGATCCAATGTTGAACGTTTCAAAAGACCGATAAAAAATTGGCCAGTTTGGGAAAGTTTACGAATACCCTCGGGCCAAGAATCCTCTCCGATACAGATCAAATCGGTGAGAAGATCAAAATCAAAGAATCGTTTAGCGAACAAGCAAGAAGATGATGATCGTAGGCCACGAACTAAATCCGTTCTTCACGATGATCAAAATCGTTCCGAAAAGAAGAGAAAAAGAAAAATTTTAAAAGTAAAAAAAATAATATTGGAAAATGATCAAGAAGCTTCTCCGAAATTAACCACTGCTCATCAATCGATGATGATCGCGAATAAAAGAAAGCCAATCAAATTGAAATCTCGTTTAATAACATCGAGCAAACGAAAAGATCTTCATCCAAAAAATAAGAATCGATCTAGTTCGAGACAAGAGAAACAATTTTTTAAAATAACCAAATATGATTTCAATGATCATTGATGATGATTTGTTTGTCTCAATCAAAAAATTTACCCTCTTTATTAATCTATTTGGGATTGATTTTTGTCATTAAAAAAAAAAGAAAAAAAAAGAATTTAAATTGACAATATTTAGTGTTTGATGTGTTGGAATATTTTCTTTAGAATAACTTTTTTTTTATAGCTAAGAAAAAAAAAAGTTCAAAAAACCTTACTAAATATTCTTTCTGTTTGATGAAAAAAAGTTTAGCTTCAATTAGATCTAGATCCTAGATTTCAAAGAAGCTATTTGAAACTATAGATCGCATCGAACCAGAACTGAACGATTCGAATGATTATCTTCTTCGTTACGAAATACCCGATTTGACCTGATTCTTTACTATTGCTTGCCACCGAAACAAAAATCAAATCATTACAAAACAAGCATTGTGTCAATGTTGATTGTTTCGAGACAGAAAATCTAAACTAAAACTAAAACTAAAACTAAAACTAAAACTAAAACTAAAACTAAAACGAAAAGAGTGAAAGATTGTCACCGATTGTTATCCGAGATCTTGGTTCGAGCTCTAGAATTTTGCGAGAAAAAAAAACACCTAGAACAATAGGAGATTTGGAACTGGAACGATTAAGAGAAAAAAAAAAGAAAAAGATATTGAATACGATTGATTCGATCTAATTTGGAACGATCGATTTTACACATCTTGATCAAATACTTTTGTTATTTTTACATTGCAAACATTTGGAACAATCGAACTTTTGGATCGAAAGAGTTCGATGATAGTTTTCCGATAGCGTTTTTTGATTGTTATTATCATCGAGATCTTCATCATCACCATCAACATCTCTTTGTGGTGAAATTTTATGCGATCAAAAAATTTCAATATAAAAAGAACTTTGGCGACGAAAAAATTTCTTCAAAAAACTTCGATCGTTCGACTCGTCTAAAAAGAATCGATCTTTTTTTTTTTTTTGAGTGAAATTTTCAATTACGAAAACAGAAAAAACGAGATCTCAGACGAAAAAAAAAAATTGAATCCACTGTGAAATCTGTTTAATGTTTAATTATTGATGAATTTTATTTTCTTTTTCTTTCTATTTTCTGGTGTTTTTGGTGGTGCGAAAAATAAATCAAATCAAAAGAATGTAATTAAAAAAAAAACTTTGAGAAAAGAAAAAAAAGAAGAAGAAGAAGAAGTTTCCCAATTGAATAGCCGAGAGAGAAATTCAAAATCTCGAAACCAAAATCTTGAAAGCAAAATGATTTTCGATCCGATCAATGTTTTCCATTTGAATCTTCTTTGATTTGATTTTTGTAGCTTTATTGAATTTGTTTGAATTGTTTTTTTTTTTTTTGCATTCAAATCTTTTTTTTTTCATTTTTCTCACCAAAATGGATTATCTACATTTTTTTTCTCGAAAATATTGTCGATTCGATTCGAAAATTTCTACATCTTCATTTTTGTTCGATGATTCTCTATCGATGATAAAAATGTTTAAGATTACAATTCTAATGATTTTGATCGGAGCTAATTCAATAGCAAACGGTGATATTAATCGAATAAAATCCACTAAAATTTTATCAAGTTCTTCAACATCGAGATCAACGACAACGACAACAACAACAACAACTGTAGCACCGAAATTGTTCATGAAAAGTTTCGATAGCATTCTAAAACGATCGAATTCAGATCGTTTAGATCCAGCTGCTACAGCTCTTAAACATTCACTCTATGAGTCCTTGAAACCGATTGATTTCTCGAAGCAATCAATTAATGAATCAACTTCATCGCTTCTATCATCCCCATCTTCTAGTTCACCAATAGCAACATCGACAGTGTATTTTCATCAATTTCATCCCCAAGAGCAGCCTTTGATGATTAATTTAACTAGTGATCATAATTTAACTTCATCAGAGACTCGAAATCAATTCGATCAACTCTATGATCCGTGGAATCCAAACGATTATGAGAGTGGAAGAGATGGAGGTGATAGCGGAAGCGGTAGTGCTAACCATTATCCACCGGTACCGATGGATGTTGTACACAACAATAACGAAAATGATGGCGATGGTGAGTAATTAGCCAATCACATTAATTATTTCACTCGATGATTGATGATTATTGCGTTTCGTTCAAAGTTAATGATGTCGATGAAGATGATGATGATGATCTGGATAATGATGATCGTCAACCATCGAACGAACAACCACCATCGGAAGATGGAACGGTAACAGAAAATCTAGACAATCAAAATGCACAATTGATAATAGATGAAATCGATGGTGATATTAATAAACAGGAACAGGAAGGAAATGGTGATTCGGATTTTGATATACCATGGTCAGGTGATGAGGATGGTTATGGTGAGAGCGATTTCGATCAAGAGAATTCCGCATCTATTAACATACCGAAGATTGAAAAACTGAAAGGCTGTAAAACGGTAACAATCAAACGATTATTGTCGAACTTTTATTATCGATAAATTTTTTCTTCTCTATTTTCGAAGGTTTACAAAGAGATCAAACATAACATATCGCCAGATGATGGCTTTAAAAGTTATGATTTTGATCTATTCCGTCGTCGTAAGCGTAGCGCAAACAAATCAATCGATCCAGATCGATCAACGAAATCGAAAAAAGGATCATACTTTATCACTAGAGAATGTCATTTTACCGATAAAAATGATGATCATAGGGGGGAAAATTTTCGGGATAAAAAAATTGCATCCCCATTGGATCGTGTGAAAAAATCCAAAGAAATTAATTCGAAAAAAGACGGTATGAATGGATCAAAAACAGACGAATCACGTTTCATACCGATCAACGCTAGGCTCTCTAATTTTGATCAAGTGAATCATTTTGAACATGGATGGATCTTTGATGATGGAGGTGGATTTTTGCCATCATCACCACCGATTCCTTCGAACGTTCCATCATCGATGCATCATCATCGCTATTCAACATCACTTTCTGCTTATCCACATCATGATAATTATCATCCACCTCGATCGATCCATTCGCATTCGGATCCTTTTGATGATGGCGATGGAGACGACGAAGAGTATGATGATCCAATTGATCATCGAAGTCATTCTGATCGCTATTCGCATGATCCACATCATCATCACCATCATCAACATCATCATCATCATCCACCTTCACATCATTCTCATGGGAGAGATGATTATTACAATCATCCAAAAGATGATCCTCCTTTTCAACAAAGTTATCATCATCGAATGGAATCGAAATCACCGAAAAGCAAAAATCTGAAACGATATTCTAAGGGCTATAATTACTATCAACGAAAATCATCGGATCCAGGTAAACGTATGAATCGTTTCACTAGCGTTGAAGATTATAAACCTGGCAAAGAAAATGAGAGAAGAAAACGATGGAATCTTTACGCTAGTGAATATGATCAAAAAAAAGATAATGATCCAGAGAGATCGATTAGAAAATCTATGGTCTTAGCGAACGATGATGATGATATCGATTTCGATGGTGGAGGAGGTGGTGGTGGTGGCGGTGAAGGAAGTAGCGATGATGGAGGCAATGATGATGGCGATGATTATTCGGTAAGATATGGTGGCGGAAATTTTGATTCTTATGAAGATTCCTACGATTCTAAAAAGGACAACGATGGCAGAGGGAACGGAGGCCATGATGGAGGCGGCAACGATGATCATTATTCGGAGGGAGGCGGTGGAGATTCTTACGATTACGATGGCGATGATGGGGATGGAGGCTCCTATGATTACTAATCAAAAAAAAAAAAAAAAAAAGACAACAACATTCACACACTGATACAATGGGATTATTTTGGACCGAGGAAATTTAAAAAAAAAAAAACAAAATTCTTAGATAAATTTCAATGAAGATGATAATTGAAATTATTAGTACAAATAATTTTCGTTTTTTTTTCTGACCTAAATCTATCGAAGTTTGAGAGTGTTGAAAACAATCTGAAACGAAAGAAGCAGAGAGAGAGAGAGAGAGAGAGATTTTCTTATTGCGTTCAAAACTTTTTGATTTTTAATTCAATGAGACAGTTTTTTTTTCTTTGTTTAAGATTAGAAATTAATTTCTGAATTTTTTTTTTAATTGAATATCTTCGATGCATTGAATGTGTATTTATTGGATTGAAAATTTTTCCAATTGACGATGATTCAATTGGAAATCTAAGAGTTCTCAACTCCAATTTTTCACCAAATCATCATCATCAACACTTGAACTTTACGATTCTAATTGAATTCAACAATTTTCTCTTGGAAAAATTCTCTATCCCAACAATCTGATTAAATTAAATTTGATTTAATTCAATTTGATTCTCTTCATCATCAAAATTCACAAGCTCATACCAAAAGCAAAAAAAAAAAAAAACTAACTATCTCTATCTCGGTGAGAACAAGGCAGAGGAACAGACAACAAAATCCACTTCGAATCGAAAAAAAAAGAAAAGAAAAAAAAAATCAATTTAAAAAGCAATGGGAAATGGAGAAAAAAAACAAAACAAAACTACGAATAGATAATTGAGGAACGAGAGATAAAATTAGAGTGAAATTTTTTTTTTTTTTTTTTGAATAAATTTTTTTTTTTATTTTTTTGGTTCTCCATCGGAAATCGAAGCCATCTAATTCTCGATCGAGAGATCTATCGGTAATTCACAGCGATCGATTGGAAACGAATCGGTTCGCGGTCGTCGAATTAAAAAGAAAAACAAAGAGAGTGGGAGAGAAAATTGCGGAAATATTTTTTTCATCATACTATATATTCTTGGTGTTATTCGCCCACCGAAAGCTAATTTATTACCAAATGCTTGATGGGAGAGAATATCCAATTATACTTTGGAGAGTAAAATCAAACCTCAACCTCTCAAAGGTGTGATATCGAGAGAGAGAGAGAGAGAGAGCGAAGAACGCAATAGAGATGAATCTCAGCCGCAGCCATCCGATTCGACCGATCAAAGATCGATCAATAACTTTACAATCAAGATGGAGATAGGCGAGAAAGGACCAAAATCTAAAAATAATCACCGAAAAAAAAAAATGGAAATTAATAATAAAAAAAAAAAAAAAAAAAAAAAAAAAAGAATACTCATCGAATTTAATCAAATTTTTCCTTCATCTGGTTCTCTCACTCTCTCTCTCTCTCTCTCTCTCTCTCTTTTCAAAAAATCTAACGATTCCCATTAGGATTTGTTTTTTTTTTTTTTTTTTTGCTTTTTCGACGCTTACCGAAAACAATAGCTTAAAATAAAAAGATTTTTTTTATTTGTTGGAAGAAGAAGGAGAAAAAAAAAATTTCCAAATATTCATCTCGTGGATTAGATGAGAGTCGTTGAGAAACAGAAGAGCCATTTCGATTCGATTTGAAACGAAAAAAAAAAATTTCTTTTTTTTTTCAAAGATTTTTTTTTACTCCTCGAAAAACTATTCGAAAAAATTGCTCGATATCGAAACCATCCAAAAACAATTTTGATTTTGAAGATGAGCTCGAATTCGATGAAAATCTTCACAACCTTGATGATCAGTTTGATGATGATCTCGATTCTGGTAATCTTGATTGATTTCATTCCTCTTGATTGATTCTTTTTGTTTAAAATTTTTGTTGTTTCATTTTCTATCCAGACGATTCCACAATCAGTGAATGGTGGCAGTAATCTTTTGCTTGTTGCTGGCTCATTTTTAGAACGATTGAAATCCAAAATTATTAGACCGCCATTTTCGTTCTCTTCGGATCAGAGACAATTTCAGCTACCAATTCAATCACAAATCGCTACCGTTCTGAAACAACCATTTTCTTCCTCGCCACTTTCGTCTCCGTATCCTGCATCACCGAATCATTTAATTTTTGGCACACCTTTCTTATCATCACTAGAGATACCAGTATATGAATCGATTTTACATGAGAATTCCATAGATGGTTATCAAAATTTTATTGATGACGAACCTCATATCGCTGGACATTATGAAAACAATGGCCTAATCAATCTGATCGATGTCGGTCTGTTATCTCCGTTCCCAATGCTACCGGTGAGATCGAGACCATCGGCAACAATGTCATCATCTGGCTCCAATCTTATACATCATTATACAAATTTCTATCCAACACCGGAAGAGGATTGGAACTCAATGCTGTTGCTAGATCCATCGAAACTAATAAGACCGAATCCATCGAAATCTAAGCAAAATTCGAGAAAGATCAAGACGAAAAAATCGAGAAATCATTATGAACACGCTGAATCGATTCATCGACCTATGGTGAAATATCCAAGGCCTCGATGGCAATTGATTTTGATTGATCCAAAAGATCTCGATTTGATTGGGAGAAAAATTTACATTAGAAATTTTCGTACCAATTTCGATCTCCACAACAGTGATGATGATTATGATGAGAATGAGACCGATAAAGGTACAATGAATGAGAATAAAAATATCAATGTTTCAGAAAACTATCCAGATCAAGATGAAGAAAATGATACCGATAATGATTTATATCAAGATCATCATATGAAACTTGATCACAATCAAATCGGTGATGAAAACGCCAGAAATATGATGTCAAAATCAATATCGACCGAAACAGCTAGAAAAAATTCCGATGATTTTGATGAGAATAATCGATCGATGCCGAAGGCGATCACGTTTCGTAGGCCTGAAATGATTCCGCTACAATCAAATGGACGAAAACATTTCGAAATTATCTATCCAGGTAAACTTGAACAAAATTTGATCGCTAAAAATTTAGTGAAAAATTCATCAGCTAATTGGAATCCGATCGAGATCGAAACGCTACGACAACGTTCAATTCGACCACAAATTCTCTTCGGACTTGGAGAAAAATTTTCCGAGAGAAAAATTATGGTCGCCAATGATCGAGACAAGCTAAGTGATCGATCGAAGAGATCTTCTGAGAAGCCAATAATGATTGATCGAATCTTTCATCCAAATCGACTAATTGAATCAAAAGGAAAACTATCAAATAGATTCGGAGAGGATCGCGAAACGATTTTGCATAGCAAACGGAAAGAAACTAACCCAATCGGAAGAGAGAGTAAATAGTTTTCTTTTTTTTTGGATCGATTCAAAAAAGACAAATGAAATGTATCATAATTAATCATTAGATTCATCAAATTTGTTTCACTTATTATGTGGAAAAAAAAAGTTTTCTTCTATCTAATTATTAAAATTATATTGATGAAACAAGAAAACCAGTACTTTAGTCTATAAGATGATTCTAGAATCGAAATTATTTGGTTTCGATTATAATTATCACTAGTCTTGATGGTAAATGATAGATCGATAATAGATTTTTAAGTTTATTATTGAACACAAATCAATCTAAACCAACTCTCGAGGGTATCGTTTTCGTTCCGTAGACATTTACATTCCGCTTCTAATCAATGGATTTTATTTGTTTGTTTGTTTATTTTCTTTCGTTTTTTTTTATTAGCTTCAAAATTCTTGCGAAACGATCCTTCGAGATTGTCGAGAACAAATGGAAAAAGAACAACATTAAGCGAGAAACAGATCGGTGGTGAACAAAATTCTCATCGAAATGGTTTGATCTTAGTAAATAATCGATATCGTAGAGAGAATAGAATGGAATCAAAATCAAAGTCAAAAATGAAATCTAGAAACAAGATCGATAAGAATCGAATCTTTGTCAATCAAATTGTAAAGAATCAAGAGATCAAGAATCCATTGTTGAAACCATTTGAAATGTTCAATATTGAAGCTCTATTAAAACGTAATCGCAACGTTTCTAGAACAATTCCAATCGAACGTGAACAAAATCGAACACATTCGATAGCCGAGAGGAAGAGAGCGAAAGCGAACAAATCAATCTCTACGAATAGAATGGTCAGAAACAATACAGAAACAAAAATGAATAAAGAAAATGATACTATCGAAAAAGAAATTCAGGCAAAGAAGAAGAAAAAGAACAAGAGAAAAAAGAAGACGAAATTCGATAACCATAACAACCG